>WNWK01003282.1:0-172749 GCA_009830355.1 Cherax destructor
TGCAGAGGCGCTCAGATACTACAGTCCCTCCAAACTGTGCCTGTCCAAGACCCCTCCTTTAGAGTGCAGGCATTGTACTTCCCATCTCCAGGACTCAAGTCCGGCTTAATCAATATATATATATATATATATATATATATATATATATATATATAACTCATAGGCCGTTTCCACCAAGGCAGGGTGGCCCGACAAAGAAAAACGTTCATCATCATTCACTCCATCACTGTCTTGCCAGAGGCGTGCTTACAGTACAGCTACAAAACTGTAACATTAACACCCTCCCTTCAGAGTGCCGGCACTGTACTTCCCATCTCCAGGAATCAAGTCCGGCTCCGGTTTCCCTTAAACCCTTCATAAATGTTACCTTGCTTACACTCCAACAGCACGTCAAGTCCTAAAACCATTTGTCTCAATTCGCTCCTTTCTAACACGCTCACGCACGGTTGCTGGAAGCAAGCCCCTCACACAAAACCTCTTTTACCCCTCCTCCAACCTTTTCTAGGCCGACCCTACCCCGCCTTCCCTCCACTACAGATTTATACACTATCGAGTCATTATATTTTGTTCATACTCTCTACATGTCCAAACCATCTCAATAACCCCTCCTCAGCCCTCTGGATAATAGTTTTGTAATCCTCACCTCCAATCTCTAAACTACAGATTTTCTGCATTATATTCACACACACATTGACCTCAGACATCTCCACTGCCTCCAGCCTCCTTGTTGCAACATTTACAACCCATGTCTCACACCACACAAGAGTGTTGGTGAACTATACTCTCATACATTCCTCTTTTTTTCATGGATAAAGTTCTCTATCTCCACAAGCTCCTCAGTGCATCACTCATCTTTTCCCGTTAATTATATGATTCACCTCCTCCTTCATAGACCCATCTGCTGACACGTCCACTCCCAAATATCTGAACACATTCACCTCCACCATACTCTCTCCCTCCAATCTGATATCCAATCTTCCGTTATCTAATTTTTTGTTATCCTCATCACCTTACTCTTTCCTATATTCACTTTTAATTTCCTTCTTTACATACCCTACCACACTCATTCACCAACCTCTGCAACATCTCTTCAGAATCCCCAAAGCACAGTGTCATCAGCAAAGAGCAAATGTGACAACCCGACTTTCTGTTAGATTCTTTATCTTTTAACCCCACACCTTTGCCAACACCCGAGTATTCACTTCTCTTACAGCTCCATCTATAAATATATTGAACAAGCATGGTGACATCACACATCCCTAAGGCCTACTTCTACTGGGAAATATTCTCCCTCTCTCCTACACACTCTAACCTGAGCCTCACTATCCTCATAAAAGCTCTTCACTGCTTTCAGTAACCTACCTCCTATTCTATACATTTGCAATATCTGCCACATTGCCCCCCTATTCACCCTATCATATGGCTTTTCCATATCCATAAATACCACAAACACCTCTTTACACTTATCTAAATACTGATCACCTATATGCTTCACTGCAAACACTTGGTCTACACCCTCCCTACCCTTCCTAAAGCCTCCTTGTTCATCTGCTATCCTGTTCTCCGTCTTACTCTTAATTCTTTCAATAACAACTCTACCATACACTTTACCAGGTATACTCAACAGACTTATTCCCCTATAAGTTTTACACTCTCTTTTGTCCCATTTGCCTTTATACAAAGGAACTATGTATGTTCCCTGCCTATCCCGAGGTACCTTATCCTCTTCCATACATTTATTAAATAAAAACACTAACCACTGCAAAACTATATCCCCACCTGTCTTTAATATTTTTATCTTTATCCCATCAATCCCAGCTGCTTTACCCCTTTATTTCTACTCACTGCCTCACGAACTTCCCCCACACTCACAACTGGTTCTTCCTCACTCCTATAAGATGTTATTCCTCCTTGCCATATACACGAAATCACAGCTTCTCTATCTTCATCAACATTTAAGAATTCCTCAAAATATTCCCTCCATCTCCCGATACCTCTAACTCTCCATTTAATAACTCTCCTCTCCTATTTTTCACTGACAAATCCATTCTTTCCCTAGGCTTTCTCAACTTACTAATCTCACTCCAAAACTTTTTCTTATTTTCAACAAAATTTGTTGATAACATCTCACTCACCCTCTTA
Organism: Cherax destructor; assembly: GCA_009830355.1. NCBI lineage: Eukaryota > Metazoa > Arthropoda > Malacostraca > Decapoda > Parastacidae > Cherax > Cherax destructor. The sequence goes on from WNWK01003282.1 coordinate 2,143, forward strand.
CTTGCTCTCTTTTTACATTGCTTCACCACTCTCTTAACCTCTCTTTTTCTCCATATACTCCTCCCTCCTTGGATCACTTCTACTTTGTGAAAACCTCTCATATGCTAACTTTTCTCTTTTACTACTCTCTTTACATCATCATTCCAACAATCGCTCTTCTTCCTTCCCACACCCACTTTCCTATAACAACAAACTTCTGCTGAACACTCTCACACTATATTCTTAAACTTACCCCATACCTCTTCTACCTCATTGCCTATACTCTCACTCCTTTAGTTTATAAATCTTCACTTCTCACTCACTTGCTGTTTCCATTCTCCTTGTATCCCATCTAACTTTTACTCTCACTGTAGCTACAACTAAAAAGTGATCTGATATATATGTGGCCCCTCTATAAACATGTACATCCTGAAGTCTATGCAAGTCTTTCATCTACCAATATGTAGTCCAACAAACTACTGTCATTTCACCCTACATCATATCTTGTATACTTATTTATCCTCTTTTTCTTAAAATATGTGTTACCTATAACCAAACCCCCTTTTTATACAAAGTTCAATGAAATGCACCCTATTATCATTTACACCTGGTACCCCAAACTTACCTACCACACCCTCTCCAAATGCTTCTCCTATTTTAGCATTTATGTCCCCTGCAACGATTTCTCTCTCACTTGGCTCAAAAGTTCGTACACACTCGCTTAACATCTCCCAAAATCTCTCTCTCTCTCTCTCTCTCTCTCTCTCTCCTCTACACTCCTCTCTTCTCCAGGTGCATACACACTTATTGTGACCCATTTTCACATCCGACCCTTATTTTAATACACATAATCCATGAATTTATACATTTATATTCCCTCTTCTCTCTCCATAACTGATCCTTCAACATTATTGCTACCCCTTCCTTAGCTCTAACTCTCTCAGATACTCCTGACTTAATCCCATTTATTTCTCCCCACTGAAACTCGCCTACCCCCTTCAGCTTTGTTTCGCTTAGGGCCAAGACATCCAACTTCTTTTCATTCGTAACATCAGCAATCATCTCTTTCTTATCATCTGCACTACATCCACGCACTACATCCACGCACATTCAAACAACCCAGTTTTATAAAGTTTTTCCTTATATTTTTTTTTAGTAATTTATACAAGAGAAGGGGTTACTAGCCCATTGCTCCCGGTATTTAGTCGCTTCTTACGACACGCATAGCTTACGGAGGAAGAATTCTGTTCCACTTCCCCATGGAGATAAGCAGAAATAAACTAGAACTAGAACTAGGAAAAAAATAGAAAAACCCAAAGGGGTTAATATATATATGCTTGCAAGACAACCACTATGAAAAAATATAGAGGAATTCCAAGCGCTTTCGTGACTACTCACATTATCAAGGAGTAGTCACGAAAGCGCTTGGAATTCCTCTATATTTTTTCATAGTGGTTGTCTTGCATATTTTGATATCACCTGTTTACTGTGATCTTTTTGCATATATATGCTTGTACATGCATGTGTAGTGTGACCTAAGTGTAAGTAGAAGTAGCAAGACATACCTGCATCCTTGCATGTTTATGAGACAGAAAAAGAGACCAGCAATCCTACCATCATGCAAAACAATTTCAGGCTTATGTTTCACACTCATTTGGTAGGACGGTAGAGCCTTCCAGAGTAGTTTCTACTAACCTACTACCTAAATCATATATATATATATATATATATATATATATATATATATATATATATATATATATATATATATGTCGTGCCGATTAGGTAAAACTTGCGATTTTGGCTTAAATAGCAACGCTCTTCTTGCTATATAAGACAAGCGAAAATTTGTGTATGCAATAATTTCGCCAAAATCAATCTGAAGCTAAAGAAAAAAATATATTTCATTGTGTTTGTTTATTATTAAATTAATGTTAACGTATCTAAAATATATTTAGTTGGATTAGGCTAAATTAAATTGCGCTTGTTGTAATAAGGTTAGGTAGGTTTTCAAAGTTTCTCTTGGTACAAAATTAAAAATTTTTACATTAACATAAATGAAAAAAATATATCTTTAAACGTATAAGAGAAATTTTTAGAAAGGACTTAATTTTAAATGAGTTCTTGCTAATTGACCAGTTTTACCTAATCGCACGACATATATAATATATATATATATATATATATATATATATATATATATATATATATATATATATATATATATATATATATATATATATATATATATGTCGTGCCGATTAGGTAAACTTGCTTTTGGTTAAATAGCAACGCTCACCTTGCCATATAAGACAAGTGAAAATTTGTGTATGCAATATTTTCGCCAAAATCATTCTGAACATAACGAAAAAATATATTTCATTGTGTTTGTTTATTATTAAATTAATGTTAACGTATCTAAAATATATTTAGTTGGAAGTCTAAATTAAATTGAGCTTGTTGTAATAAGGTTAGGTAGGTTTTCAAAGTTTCTCTTGGTACAAAATTATAAATTCTTACATTAACATAAATGAAAAAATATATCTTTAAACGTATAAGAGAAAATTTTAGAAAGGACTTAATTTTAGATGAGTTCTTGCTAATTGACCAGTTTTACCTAATCGGCACGACATATATATATATATATATATATATATATATATGTAAGAATTTATAATTTTGTACCAAGAGAAACTTTGAAAACCTACCTAACCTTATTACAACAAGCGCAATTTAATTTAGCCTAACCCAACTAAATATATTTTAGATACGTTAACATTAATTTAATAATAAACAAACACAATGAAATATATTTTTTCGTTATGTTCAGAATGATTTTGGCAAATTATTGCATACAAAATTTTCACTTGTCTTATATGGCAAGAAGAGCGTTGCTATTTAAGCCAAAATGGCAAGTTTTACCTAATCGGCACTGACATATATATATATATATATATATATATATATATATATATATATATATATATATATATATATATATATATATATATATATATATATATATATATATATATATATATATATATATTTATTAACACATCGGCCGATTCCCACCAAGGCAGGTGGCCCGAAAAAGAAAAACTTTCATCATCATTCACTCCATCACTGTGTTGCAGAGGGGTGCTTTACACTACAGTTATAAACTGCAACATTAACACCCCTCTTCAGAGTGCCGGCACTGTACTTCCCATCTCCAGAACTCAAGTCCGGCCTGCCGGTTTCCTGAATCCCTTCATAAATGTTACTTTGCTCACACTCCAACAGCACGTCAAGTATTAAAAACCATATGCCTCCATTCACTCCTATCAAATACGCTCACACATGCTTGCTGGAAGTCCAAGCCCCTCGCACACAAAACTTCCTTTACCCCTCCTCCAACCTTTCCTAGGCCGACCCCTACCCGCCTTCCTCCACTACAGATTTATATACTCTCGAAGTCACTCTGTCTCGTTCCATTCTCTCTACATGTCCAAACCACCTCAACAACCCCTCCTCAGCTCTCTGGACAATCGTTTGGTAATCCCGCACCTCCTCCTAATTTCCAAACTCCGAATTCTCTGCATTATATTCACACCACACATTGACCTCAGACATGACATCTCCACTGCCTCCAGCCTTCTCCTCGTTGCAACATTCATCACCCATGCTTCACACCCATATAAGAGAGTTGGTATAACTATACTCTCATACATTCCTCTTTACTTCCATGGACAAGGTTCTTTGTCTCCACAGACTCAAGTGCTCCACTCACCCTTTTTCCCTCATCAATTCTATGATTCACCTCATCCTTCATAGACCCATCTGCTGACATATCCACTCCCAAATATCTGAATACATTCACCTCCTCCAACTCTCTCCCTCCAATCTGATATCCAATCTTATATATATATATATATATATATATATATATATATATATATATATATATATATATATATATATATATATATATATATATATATATATATATATGAGCTGTTCAAGCTCTTATGAGTTTTCATCGACTCTTCTGTGTGATAGAAATGACTACTTCCAAGAAGACTTATATGTCGAAAAGGAAGAGGAAGATTTTCTGCGGGATTCAGGAGAGAATATAACTCTTGATGGGCTACGTACGCTCACATTCAGTTATAACTGTCACCTGCGATCGAGGACATTTAACAATTTCTTCTTCTGTCACATGCACTGTGGGTTTGGCACACCTTACTTAACCTAACCCGACATGTTTGTTCCATACTTAATAGATTTATCACACATGATGGTTAGAGAATGATAATGGCATGCTTGCTGGCACCTTGGTCAGGTCACGTGACTGCAAACTATCTACAGGAGCTGGATCAAACCGTGACACTTTCTCTCCGTATCAACGCTCTTATAATACATCGTATCAACGCTCTTATAATACATCATATCAACGCTCTTATAATACATATTATCAACGCTCTTATAGTACATCGTATCAACGCTCTTATAATACATCGTATCAACGCTCTTATAATACATCGTATCAACGCTCTTATAATACATCGTATCAACGCTCTTATAATACATCGTATCAACGCTCTTATAATACATAGTATCAACGCTCTTATAATACATCGTATCAACGCTCTTATAATACATCGTATCAACGCTCTTATAATACATCTTATCAACGTTCTTATAATACATCGTATCAACGCTCTTATAATACATCGTATCAACGCTCTTATAATACATCGTATCAACGCTCTTATAATACATCGTATCAACGCTCTTATAATACATCGTATCAACGCTCTTATAATACATCGTATCAACGCTCTTATAATACATCGTATCAACGCTCTTATAATACATCGTATCAACGCTCTTATAATACATCGTATCAACGCTCTTATAATACATCGTATCCTCTCCCTCACATTTTCATTAGCAATGTTTGAAGAAAAATAATATTGACAGAAATTTTGTAGCAATAATTTTCAAATCCTTAACCTGAAATAGTTTGTCGTTTTTACTGTGTTTTTGTTTCATAAAATATGGTTTTCTATGAAATGTATAATACATTTTGCTGTTTTTATTAAACTTTTTATTAATGCTAATTTAAAGTATTTTAGATTTATTAAATTTTGAAGTAAAATTTTGTTTGTTGATATTGAGAATGACATTGTTGTTTTGCACTTTATTTCTTAGGTAAACTATATATTGCAGAGATGTTGATAAGTGAATAACAGTCTGTGATTATGTTGCAGGTTGCAAGCAGCTGCCACAGAACACAGCTGCTAGACTGGTACTGATATCAACCTGGCTGGTGGTGATCGTTCTGGTGGCAACCTACACTGGCAACCTGACAGCATTCCTCTCTATTCCTCGTATAGAAAACTGCCTCAGACGGTCAGGGAAATGATTGATATGGACTACGACCTTAGTATCAGCTATGGCTACTCACAATATGAAAAACTAAAGGTTAACAACATATGAGTTTTCTATTCTTATACTTAAATTAAACTTAAATTAAAATGCCTTCAGCAGAAAACTTATTATTTAACAACCACAAGAAATGTTGCAGAAAATACACTAACAATAACACTGTTCAGGACAATGAACATTTCACTTTTTTACAATGTACAACATTCAATCTGTAACAGATAAAAAGTATATTAATTAAACGTCTTCTGGTCACTCAACGATCCCAGAGAGAGAGAGAGAGAGAGAGAGAGAGAGAGAGAGAGAGAGAGAGAGAGAGAGAGAGAGAGAGAGAGAGAGAGAGAGAGAGAGAGAGAGAGGAGAGAGAGAGAGAGAGAGAAGGAGAGAGAGAGAGAGAGAGAGAGAGAGAGAGGAGAGAGAGAGAGAAGAGAGAGAGAGAGAGAGAAGAGAGAGAGAAAGAGAGAGAGACGTATCGTCGGTTTCACTACAACAGTCCTATAACCCAAGTTCCCTGAATACACGCGAGAGAAATAGTAGTTGCACCACAAATAAAGGCAGAGGAGCTGCAGCTCAACTCCTTCGATAAACATATAACATATAACTAAATCTCACTAGAAATCCATAAATTAGTTTTTTTTTTCAATACATTCATGAAGCCTAGTCACACCGAATAACTTTCTTGGGTTATCCTGAGCTACTCATAAAATGCATATAATGGTATATAATACTTACAAGATGAAGAATTAGACACCTGTGCAACATCTAGGTATCTTTGTTAAGTAGACGCTTAGTCATCCAGCGACTTTATAACTTTAGTCAGATTGACTGGAATTTCTTGACAGGGAATTTAGAATCTAACGACTTTTTAGAAGTAGTTCAGGATTGCTTTTTGAAGCAGTTTGTAACAGAACCTACAAGGGGAAATAACCTACTTGACTTGGGTCTGGCAAACAAGGAAACCCTTGTTAATAATTTAGAAATTACAGAGGAACTCTGCACAAGCGACCACAAGTCGCTTGTATGATAGTAGGGATAATTCAGTAACGGTCCCAGAATTTCACTTAGCAGATTATAATGGACTTATAGAACACTTATCAACTGTGGAGTGGGGTGACGAAGTGAGGTATCAATATGACAGTTTTCTTAACACTATACAGGCTGCCCAAAGAACATTTATCCCGTATAAAGAAATTAGATCAAGTAGAAAGGACCCAAAATGGATGAATAATAGGCTCAAATATCTTTTAGGGCATCTTACTGACAAGGAGAATGATATGTGGTATATTTTTAATAATTATTTTCTCTCGGTTTTCACACAGGAAGACACCAATAATATCCCAGTAATTAATTTTTATAGTGGCCCTGAAAAAGATAAATTATGTAATATGACAGTCACTAGCGAAATGGTTATGAAACAAGTAGACCGACTGAAACATAATAAATCGCCGGGTCCTGATGAGCTTTTTGCAAGGGTTCTTAAGGAATGCAAAAATGGAACTCTGTGAACCATTAACTAACATTTTTAATCTATCTCTTCAAACAGGTGTAGTGTCTGATATGTGGAAGATGGCCAATGTAATTCCTATTTTTAAAGCAGGGAACAAGTCACTACCGTCAAATTACCGCCCAATAAGCTTGACCTCAATTGTAGTCAAATTACTAGAGACAATTATGGCTGATATTATAAGAAGCCATCTAGATAATCATAATTTTATTAATGATACTCAGCATGGATTCACGAGGGGCCGTTCCTGCTTATCTAATTTATTAACCTTCTTCAGTAAAGCTTTTGAGGCTGTTGATCACGATAAAGAATTCGATATTGTTTATTTAGATTTTAGTAAGGCTTTTGATAGAGTACCACACCAGAGACTGTTAAAGAAAGTGGCAGCTCATAGCATTGGGGGAAAAGTGCTGTCATGGATCGAGTCATGGCTCACTAATAGGAAGCAGAGAGTGTGCATAAATGGGGTTAAATCCGATTTGGGGTCTGTAACAAGTGGCGTTCCACAGGGATCAGTTTTGGGCCCGTTGTTGATGAGGGAATTACTAGTGATATGAACAAATTCGCCGATGACACGAAGATAGGTAGGATAATTGATTCAAACGTAGATGTCAGGGAACTTCAGTAGGATCTAGATTAGCTCAATTCCTGGTCAGAAAAGTGGCAGATGCAATTCAATGTAGATGAATGCAAGGTTCTGAAGCTCGGGAGTGTCTATAACCCAAGCACTTATAAGTTGTAGATGAATGGTTCAGAGAACCGACAAGTTATAAATTAGACACATATGCAACACTTGGGTATCTTTATTGAGGAAACGTTTCGCCACACAGTGGCTTCATCAGTCCAATACAAAGTAGAAAGGTGTAAGGAGAGGAGGAGTTTGAGGTTATCAGTCCCTCGGCCTGGAGTCGATGTGTTCAGTCCATCAATCTTGTAGGAAGTGTAGCACAAGGCCGTAGAGGTGGCTTATATGCTGTAATCAGGTGAGATGAAGCAGGAGGAGGCGGGGTCATAGTAGTACCATCCACTATTCTAACAAGATTGATGGACTGAACACATCGACTCCAGGCCGAGGGACTGATAACCTCAAACTCCTCCTCTCCTTACACCTTTCTACTTTGTATTGGACTGATGAAGCCACTGTGTGGCGAAACGTTTCCTCAATAAAGATACCCAAGTGTTGCATATGTGTCTAATTTATCACTTATAAGTTAAATAACGTAGAACTTAGCCACACAGATTGCGAAAAGGACTTGGGGGTTATGGTAAGCAGCAACCTTAAACCAAGACAGCAATGCCTAAGCGAACGAAATAAGGCTAACAGATTACTGGGATTTATATCAAGAAGTGTAAGCAACAGAAGTCCAGAGGTTATATTAAAGCTTTATACATCATTAGTAAGGCCTCACCTAGATTACGCAGCTCAGTTTTGGTCTCCATATTACAGAATGGACATAAATTCGTTAGAAAACATTCAGCGTAGAATGAATAAATTAATACATAGCATTAGAAATCTTCCTTACGAAGAAAGATTGAAGACCCTTAAATTACATTCACTTGTAAGAGGTAGAATGAGGGAAGACATGATCGAGGTATACAAGTGGAAAATGGGTATTAACAAAGGGGATATAAATAAGGTCTTGAGGATATCTCTCCAAGAGAGAACCTGCAATAATGGATTCAAGTTAGATAAGTGTGAGGGAAAAGCATGACTTACGAGCAAGATTTTCCCTGGACTTAACGGGAATTCCACAACAACTCCTCTCTAGTTTCTAACTGGTGTGCGTTAGAGGGTGTTGCAGAAGATCTCATCTACCTTTGGATACCTACAGTGTGGTATTTCAACCTCGTGGTCCCAGGAGATTCACCATCTACTCCGGAGCCATACCACCTACAGAGAGACAACCATCATCTATTCTCCCCCTCTCCGGTTATTACCTCCTGTCTCACCAACAGACCTGAACCACAACGGATATATTTCTTTTTTATTTCTATTTAATTTTATATTAAAATCCAGAAAAAAACATCTTATTATAAATATCCTTCGGTTTACTATTATTTATTAATTTTTCCATCAATATTTTGTTCAGGGGAAGGCGTTTCCCTGACAATGGCGACCTTGCCAGGATACTGGACTCTGGATACAACTTATGATGGTTCACCTGGTCGTGAGTATTACATTTAAGGTTGAAAAGGGTGAGTTCGTTAAGGTGTCAAGTCATTACTGTTGTCTTTGACTTACAGTTGTTTGGTTCTTAGGTTGGGTTTAGAGGTTTACCCAAATTTTGTGGACCTGGGGAACTTCCATAATAACTCCTCCTGGGTGAACCGTGTTCATTTATCTTAGTGAAGGTTTTTGAGCCCACTAGATTTGCTTCCAAGTGAAAATATTATTTCATTTTCTTCTTTGGGAAGGTTTAGAAAGTGTGCGGACGAGGTCCCTCTTTTGAAACAGTCGTTTCAGTTGTTAATTTAAGATCAACTTGTTTGGTTTGTATTATATTTTCTTACTATGGATTCGTTAGATTTCTGGTTAAGGGCTGGAAAAGACATGGGATTTACAGGCCAGTCTCTTGATAGTTATATTACTGCTAAAATGGCTATAGAAGAGAAAAAGGAACAGGAAAGACTAGCTCTAGCTAAACAGGAGGAACAAGAAAGACTAGCTCTAGCTAAACAGGAGGAACAGGAAAGACTAGCTCTAGCTAAACAGGAAGAACAGGAAAGACTAGCTATAGAAGAGAAAAAGGAACAGGAAAGACTAGCTCGAGAAGAGAAAAAGGAACAGGAAAGAATAACTCGAGAAAATGAAAGGATTGCTCGTGAGGACAAACGAGAACAGGAGAGGGTTGCTAGAGAAGACAGAGTTCAGGCAAGGGAAGTAGCCTTCAGGATGAAGGAGATTGAAGAAAAGTCAAAGCAGAGGGAGTTAGAACAGTTAAGGCTGGAATTGGAAGCCAAGAAGGTAGAGCTATCTAAGCATAAAATAGATGAAGGGGTACTAGAATACCCTACCCACGAATCTAATATTAGGATGCCTCAAATTCCACCTTTCACAGAGCAGGATGACATCGCGGCATATATCACCAGATTCGAGAACACTGCCACACTCTGTGAGTGGCCCTCAGATTCTTGGGCTACAAGGCTTGGATTACTTCTATCAGGTACAGCTTTAAACGTATATTCCACCTTACCAGCTGACGTAATCACTGATTATCCTCTACTTAAGAAAGCTATCTTACACGCTTTCAAGAAGACCACCCACCATTACAGGTCTGAGTTTCGGCACACTAAAATATCCCCAATCAGAATTATATGCAGTATCTGACAACACTTTTCAGATTGTTTGATTGTTGATTGATAGTGCCGAAGTTGATCATGACTTTGATTCATTACGCGACCTGATGGTAAGAGACCAATTTCTCTCTTCTGTTAACTCTGACTTGCGGATCTTTATTAAGGAACGTGACGTTCACACAGCTTCTGAAATGGCACACGTTGCAGATATATATGCCTGCGCTCATTATAACTACCCTAAGGAGCGTAGTAGATATACATCTGTTGAGCCTAAACAATCTGAGTTATCCAAACCCTTTTCCTCTGAGAAATTTCCAGTAAAATGTTATAACTGTAACGAATTGGGACACAGACGTCCAGACTGTCCCCAAAAAAAAAAAAAAAGGTGAGAATATTGGAACATGTTTCACCGAAGCTAATATTAAAGCACCTTTTAGTGAAGGTACTGTTAATGGCATGAAGGTATCCACCATTCTTAGAGATACTGGGTGTTCTTGCATTGTTATTTCGAGTAAACTCTTTCCTAACTTAGATTCAACCCGGTATAAAAGTACTAAATTAACTGACTACTTAGGAAGAAGTGATGAGTTTCCTACTCTCAGATGTTTCATTAACTGCAAATGGTTTACTGGTTGGGTAGAAGCAGTGGTGGCCCCAATAACTTCTTGTTCTGTTTTGGTTGGGAACATAGAAGGGGCGACCTTCCCATCCGAATTAGACTGTGTAAGGTTTCCAAATGATTCCGGAAAAGATAAACATTATACTTCTGTTTCTTCCCTAGAATCTCCAGAAGTGAATAATCAGGATAACTCAAATCAGAGTTCAGATACTCGTGAAGCTCCTGGAAAAACCTTAGAGAAGCAGTCATCAAAACCAAACTGCACTGAAACTGAGGAAATACCACAGGTGGCTGAATCTTCCACACAACTAGACTTGGTTAACGTCCTTACCAGAGCTCAATCTAAGGTAAAACCAAACCATCCTTTAGTACTTTCCAAAGGAAAACCTATTGAGCTGTCCCACCTAGATTTGAAAGGTCTCCAGAAGACTTGTCCTTCCCTAGAGAAAACTCAAATGCTAGCATTAAATGGCAACATATTTAAAAGAAATAACCTTACTTACAAATTTGAGTTCAAGGGTAATCTTTTATACAGGACTATAATAACCTCTGACAATCCCAACTATGTTGGAAGAAGTCTATTGGTCATCCCCAGGGATTGTCGTAAGACTATTATAAGAAGTACGCATGAAGAAACCGTCTCAGGCCATATTACACGTCGGAGGACCTTAGACACGATCAGAGAATTGTACTACTGGCCGGGGATGTCTTCCGACATTTATAAATTCTGTAAAGCCTGTCCAGCTTGTCTACCTTACTTTCAAAAAGGTGGAACTAAAAGTCTCAAAATTTCCAAGCAAGCCACTGAAATATTTGATGGCACATATACTCCTCAGTGGAGAAGGAATGTTATGCCACAATATCATACAAATCTAAAGCTTGGTATCTCGTGCTCTCGTACCCACTTTGCAGATTGGCGGAGCCGAGGTCACATACCTAATACTTTTCCCTCTGGTGTTAACTTATTGCCTCCGACCATAAGTTTTGGAAGGGGGGTATTGTGAGGAAAAGTAGTTGTAAATAAGGTAACGGTTGTTCAGTCAGCCGGGAGCATTATTAACGAGTTACAGCCAGCAATTCCATCTAGCGGGCTGGAGCTAAACTCTTGTTCCCGGTTGTCTGAGGGTTTTTACTTTCTACTCCTGGTAGTATGACTCTTACCTGGTGTCGGTTGGGGAGTGGAAAGTCACTTCACCTTCACTCTTCTCCGAATCAGGTAAGGCGCTCTACCAGGAGTATTTCTTTTGTTTGATTATTATGTTTTCTTTGGTTACCAGTAGTGACTTGGTCATCTTGAAACACCTTTTTCTATCTTAAATGTTTTAAGACTTATGGTAACCAGAATATTTTCTTTATTATCAGCTCTGCCGCTGGACTGGTTCTCCAGGACAGACGCATGACTTACGAGCAAGATTTTCCCTGGACTTAACGGGAATTCCACAACAACTCCTCTCTAGTTTCTAACTGGTGTGCGTTAGAGGGTGTTGCAGAAGATCTCATCTACCTTTGGATACCTACAGTGTGGTATTTCAACCTCGTGGTCCCAGGAGATTCACCATCTACTCCGGAGCCATACCACCTACAGAGAGACAACCATCATCTATTCTCCCCCTCTCCGGTTATTACCTCCTGTCTCACCAACAGACCTGAACCACAACGGATATATTTCTTTTTTATTTCTATTTAATTTTATATTAAAATCCAGAAAAAACCATCTTATTATAAATATCCTTCGGTTTACTATTATTTATTAATTTTTCCATCAATATTTTGTTCAGGGGAAGGCGTTTCCCTGACAATAAGTTTAGATTTAGAAAGGATATAGGAAAGTATTGGTTTGGAAATAGGGTAGTTGATGAGTGGAACAGTCTGCCTAGTAGGGTTATTGAAGCTAGGACCTTGGGTAGTTTCAAATTTAGGTTGGATAAATTCATGAGTGAGAGGGGTTGGATTTGAGTGGGAATCGCAAATGAGTGAATGGAATTGTCAAAGCTTATTTCTTGTGTAGCATTGAAAACTGGATTGAGCAAGTGTTCTGTTAGTGGGACGGATTGTGAAGGACCTGCCTAGTATGGGCCAACAGGCCTGCTGCAGTGTTCCTCCTTTCTTATGTTCTTATGTTCTTTAAAATGTTCATCAGGGTCAGAGGATTTAATTTGCTTTAATCTGTCTACATGTTTAGTTATTATAATATTACATAATTTATTTTATTCAGGTCCACTATACAAATTCATTACTGGGATACTGTTAGTGTCTTCCTGTGTAAAAACCGAGAGGAAATAATTGTTAAAAATCGAGAACATTTTTATTATATTTGTCAGTAAGCTGTCCAGAGTTATTTTTAAGAGGATCTATCTTTTCTCTAACCTTTGTTCTATATACCTGGAAAAGGTTAGATTTAATTTCATAGTCCGTTTAGATTTTCTTATCAATTTTTTACCCTTTTTTAACGAGATGGCACACCTCTTTGATACGCCTATAAATTCATTTCTTCTTACCTAAAGATGTCTGAGTCTATTGTTCATCCATTTCGGATCATTTCTATTTTATCTCGTTTCTCAAACCGAATAAATGTTCTGTGGTCAGCATTTGTAGTGTTTAGAAAACTGTCATATTGATAGTTATCTTAGCTATCACAGTCCACAGATGATAGGTGTTCTTTAATCCCATTGTAATCTGCTAAGCAAAATCTCTGACTGTTACTGAATTATCCCTACAATAATAATAATAATAGTAATAGCAATATCTTTCTTGTTATAAGTACATGAACATGGTATACAGGCCTAGCTTACATCAATGACATACTAAAGTACATGCACACGGTATACAGGCCTAGCTGACATCATTGACATACTAAAGTACATGAACACGGTATACAGGCCTAGCTGACATCATTGACATACTAAAGTACATGCACACGGTATACAGGCCTAGCTGACATCAATGACATACTACTGTGCAGAGCATTTCGGGCCAATTGGGTCAGTTTTACCGGATGCGACCCACATCAGTCGACTAATACACAGGTACCCATTTTATACTGAGCGGTGAACATATACAGCCGGTGTAAGGAAAACCGCCCATTGTTACAGCCCTCGCCAGGAATCGAACCCGGACGCTCACCATGTGAAGCTGGAGCTTTGCCACCATGCCGCGGGCCTCCTCCAAACACCAAAAACGCTTTTTATATACCAGCAACATCTGACTATATTAAATTGGTAGACGTTTTGCCATCTAGTGGCTTTATCAGTACAAGGACATAATGTGAAAAATGTAAAGACGAGGTAATCAGTACTCAGCCTAAGAGTAGGTGATGAGTACCCATGCATGCAAAATGAAGTAGGACGCATCATACCAACAGAAATATAAAGTATTTTTCAGTTAAAATCAATTGTGTTTTGTGCAAGTTCTTTTCGAAAGTAATGTATATAATTTAACTTTGGATTTACATTATCTACGCAGCATCTGATTATTTTAAACCATTGGAGATATTTATATATAACATATTTTAATTGTTCTGCTTTTTTTTCAAGTAGACTACTTCTGTCTTATACTATTTTCGACAAAGCCCCTTAATAAATTCGCTCAAGAATGTAATTCTTATGTATAGAGTAAAGCATTTAAATTTATCTAATGAAAACCACTTATAAGCATGAATATTTCTGACAAACGCTTCTCTTCTGCTTGCAGACGTCTCCTAACAAGGACCAACAATACCTATTTAACCATGCAGTGTTTCGTCTGGACAGATCTATCCTTCCGAAGACAAATACGTACAAATGGCCCTAACACAACGCATCGCTCTCATAGGTCAGTTTAGATGACTCCACAGTTCATCTTTCTCATAGGGCAGTCCGATGACCATAGTGCATTCCTATCATAGGTCAGGCCATATGACCTTCATATAGAACTTCTTTCTCATCGAACATTAGAGATGAGTCTCATATAGGGCATGTCTCACATAGGTCAATCCAGATAATACGGAATTCCCTCAGAAAACACTAATGTCCTCAAATCAAAAACTCTTAGGTGTGATATACCGTCCCCAAACTTAGATAGGGACCAAGGAGACTACTATGGGAGGAAATTGTTAAGGCCACAATGCACGATAACGTAGTTATTCTGGGTGACTTCAACTTTAGTCAAATTGATTGGAATTTTGACTGGGAATTTAGAATCTAACGACTTCTTAGATGTAGTTCAAGATTGTTTTTGAAGCAGTTTGTGACAGAACCTACAAGGGAAATAACCTGCTTGACTTAGTTCTGGCAAACAAGGAAACCCTTGTTAATAATTTAGAAATTACAGAGGAACTCGGCGCAAGCGACCACAAATCAATTACCTTTGGCATTGAATGGAAGTTTCATAGTACGAATAACTCAGTAACGGTCCCAGATTTTCGCTTAGCAGATTACAATGGACTTAGAGAACACTTATCATCTGTGGACTGGGGTAATGAAGATAGCTATCAATATGACAGTTTTCTGAACACTATACATGCTGCCCAAATAACATTTATCCCATATAAAGAAATTAGATCGAATAGAAATGACCCAAAATGGATGAATAATAGGCTCAAATATCTTTTAGGGCAGAAGAAAGGAGTTTATAGGCGTATCAAAAGAGGTGAGGGTCATCTTATGAGTCAGTATATTGACATTAAGAGGGACGTTAAAAAGGGGATAAGAAAAGCTAAACGGGACTACGAAATTAAAGTTGCTAGGGATTCGAAAACTAACCCAAAAAGTTTTTTCAGGTGTATAGAACAAAAGTTAGAGATAAGATAGGTCCCCTTAAAAATAATTATGGGTATCTTACTGACAAAGAGAATGAAATGTGCTCTATTTTTAATAATTATTTTCTCTCGGTTTTCACTCAGGAAGACATTAATAATATCCCAAGAATTAGGTATTTTAGTGGGCCTGAAGAAGATAAATTATGTAGTATCACAGTCACTAGCGAAAAGGTTATCAAACAGATAGACCGTTTGAAGCAAAATAAATCGCCAGGCCCTGATGAGCTTTTTCAAGGGTTCTTAAGGAATGCAAAATAGAACTCTGTGAACCCTTAACTAACATTTTTAACCTATCTCTTCAAACAGGTGTAGTGCCGGATACGTGGAAGATGGCTAATGTAATTCCTATTTTTAAAGCAGGGGACAAGTCGTTACCATCAAATTACCGCCCAATAAGTCTAACATCAATTGTAGGCAAATTACTAGAGTCGATTATAGCTGATAACATAAGAAGCCATCTCGATAGGCATAATTTGATTAATGATACTCAGCATGGATTCACCAGGGGCCGTTCCTGCCTAACTAATTTGTTAACTTTTTCAGTGGGGCTTTTGAGGCAGTTGATAATGATAAAGAATTCGATATCGTTTATTTGGATTTTAGTAAGGCTTTTGATAGAGTACCACATCAGAGACTGTTAAAGAAAGTGGCTGCTCATGGCATTGGGGGAAAAGTGTTGTCATGGATCGAGTCATGGCTCACCAATAGGAAGCAGAGGGTGTGCATAAATGGGGTTAAATCGGAGTGGGGATCTGTAACAAGTGGCGTTCCTCAGGGATCGGTTTTGGGCCCGTTGTTGTTTATAATATATATAAATGACCTTGACGAGGGAATTTCTAGTGATATGAGCAAATTCGCTGATGACACGAAGATAGGTAGGATAATCGATTCAGACGTAGATGTCAGTGAACTACAGGAGGATTTAGACAAACTCAATTCCTGGTCAGAAAAATGGCAGATGCAGTTCAATGTAGATAAATGCAAAGTTCTAAAGCTCGGGAGTGTCCATAACCCAAGCACTTATAAGTTAAATAACGTAGAACTTAGCCATACAGATTGCGAGAAGGACTTGGGGGTGATGGTAAGCAGCAACCTTAAACCAAGACAGCAATGCCTAAGCGTACGTAATAAGGCAAATAGATTACTGGGATTTATATCAAGAAGTGTTAGCAACAGAAGTCCAGACGTTATATTACAGCTTTATACATCATTAGTAAGGCCTCACCTAGATTACGCAGCTCAGTTCTGGTCTCCATATTACAGAATGGACATAAATTCGTTAGAAAACATTCAGCGTAGAATGACTAAATTAATACATAGCATTAGAAATCTTCCTTACGAAGAAAGATTGAAGACCCTTAAATTACATTCACTTGTAAGACGTAGAATGAGGGGAGACATGATCGAGGTATACAAGTGGAAAATGGGTATTAACAAAGGGGATATAAATAAGGTCTTGAGGGTATCTCTCCAAGAGAGAACCCGCAATAATGGATTCAAGTTAGATAAGTTTAGATTTAGAAAGGATATAGGAAAGTATTGGTTTGGAAATAGGGTAGTTGATGAATGGAACAGTCTGCCTAGTAGGGTTATTGAAGCAAGGACCTTGGGTAGTTTTAAATTTAGGTTGGATAAATTCATGAGTGAAAGGGGTTGGATTTGAGTGGGAATTGCACATGAGTAAATAAAATTATCAAAGCTTATTTTTTGGGTAGCATTGAAAATTAGGTTGAACAAATATTCTGTTGGTGGGATGGAATGTGAAGGACCTGCCTAGAATGGGCCAACAGGCCTGCTGCAGTGTTCCTCCATTCTTATGTTCTTATGTTCTTAGTTTAAAGCCCTAACAGCTCCCTCCACTGCAGTTGCCAGTGCCCCCACCCCAGACCTGGATAAGTGAACCCCATCCCTGGCATACATGTCATTTCTGCCATAGAAGAGGTCCCAGTTGTCAATGAATGTTACTGAATTTTCCTTACAGTATTTGTCCAGCCAGCAATTGACACCAATTGCCCTGGACAGCCATTCATTTCCAACTCCTCTCCTTGGCAAAATACCACATATGACAGGGTTCCCACCCTTCTTCCTAATTATGTCTATTGCTGACCTAAACCTGCTAGTCAGGTCCTCACTCCTACGTCTGCCAACATCGTTGCCTCCAGCACTGAGACAGATAATAGGATTGCTCCCATTACCTCTCATGATGTCGTCCAGACGGCTAACAATATCCTCCATCCCAGCCCCAGGAAAGCAAACCCTCTGTCTCCTACTTCTATCAATCAAACAGAAAGCCCTATCCATGTACCTAACCTGACTGTCCCCAACAACAACAATGTTTTTACCTTCCTTTGTGTCTTTCGTCGTGACGCTCCCAGAAGTCGACTCACATTCATCGGGTAGCACGGAGAATGGGTTCGATGTTTCCACAACATTCTCCTGGGTCTTCGTTGTTTCTACCTCTCCACCCGTCCTCTTGAGCCTTAACTTTGTCCCATGCGTTTTAGCCACTGTCCAGGTTCCTTTCCTGGCTTGAGGATTCTCAACAGGAGGATTACTACGAATCCTCTTGTTTTCCTCAGTCAGTCGCTGTATCTCAAGCTTAGCTACCCTCAGTTCTTCCTTCAGATGCTGGTAGAGTAGCTCAAGAGAGGACATCTTCAGATTGACAGAGAGCACACAAGACACGTCTTCACTGAGTTAAGTCAGGTCTGTTAGTGGGACGGATTGTGAAGGACCTGCCTAGTATGGGCCAACAGGCCTGCTGCAGTGTTCCTCCTTTCTTATGTTCTTATGTTAACCTTAAACCAAGACAGCAATGCCTAAGCGTACGTAACAAGGCAAACAGATTAAAAAGATAAGATAAGATTTCTTCGGATTTTTAACCCCGGAAGGTTAGCCACCCAGGATAACCCAAGAAAGTCATTGCGTCATCGAGGACTGTGTGTCTGTCTTATTTCCCTTGGGGTCCTTAATGTTGTCCCCCAGGATGCGCCCCACACCAGTCGACTAACAACCCAGGTACCTATTTTCTGCTAGGTGAACATGACAACAGGTGTAAGCAAACACGTCGAAATGTTTCTACCCGCCGGGAATCGAACCCGGGCCCTATATCAAGAAGTGTAAGCAACAGAAGTTCAGCGGTTATATTACAGCTTTATACATCATTAGTAAGGCCCCACCTAGATTACGCAGCTCAGTTCTGGTCTCCATATTACAGAATGGATATTAATTCGTTAGAAAACATTCAGCATAGAATGACTAAGTTAATACATAGCATTAGAAATCTTCCGTATGAAGAAAGATTGAAGACCCTAAAATTACATTCACTTGTAAGACGTAGAATGAGGGGAGACATGATCGAGGTATACAAGTGGAAAATGGGCATTAACAAAGGGGATATAAATAAGGTCTTGAGGATATCTCTCCAAGAGAGAACCCGCAATAATGGATTTAAATTAGTTAAGTTTAGATTTAGAAAGGATATAGGAAAGTATTGGTTTGGAAATAGGGTAGTTGATGAGTGGAACAGTCTGCCTAGTAGGGTTATTGAAGCTATGACCTTGGGTAGTTTTAAATTTAGGTTGGATAAATTCATGAGTGAGAGGGGTTGGATTTGAGTGGGACTCGCACATGAGTAAATAGAATTATCAAAGCTTATTTCTTGGGTAGCATTGAAAATTGGGTTGAGCAAATATTCTGTTAGTGGGATAGATTGTGAAGGACCTGCCTAGTATGGGCCAACAGTCCTGCTGCAGTGTTCCTCATTTCTTATGTTCTTATGTAGATATAGATAGCTAGTTAGGTAGTTAGATAACTATATATACATATACAGTAATATATATATATATATATATATATATATATATATATATATATATATATAGAGAGAGAGAGAGAGAGAGAGAGAGAGAGAGAGAGAGAGAGAGAGAGAGAGAGAGAGAGAGAGAGAGAGAGAGAGAGAGAGAGAGAGAAGAGAGGAGAGAGAGAGAGAGAGAAGAGAGAGAGAGAGAGAGAAAGAAAGAGAGAGAGAGAGAGAGAGAGAGAGAGAGAGAGAGAGAGAGAGAGAGAGAGAGAGAGAGAGAGAAGAAAGAAAGAGAGAGAGAGAGAGAGAGAGAGAGAGAGAGAGAGAGAGAGAGAGAGAGAGAGAGAGAGAAAGAAGAAAGAGAGAGAGAGAGAGAGAAGAGAGAGAGAGAGAGAGAGAGAGAGAGAGAGAGAGAGAGAGAGAGAAGCAGTGTTAGTATCTGACAACATCAGAGAAATTCCTCTTGTGTATCCTTCACAAACTTTCCCCTCACTCACTATCTGCTGAAAATAACACTAACCTAGATGGCAGAACACTGTGTGAACCTTCATTAACTAGAATAACACTAACCTAGATGATAATATCATTGTATGGACCTTCAGTTACTAGAATAACACTAATCTAGATGACAGAACATTGCGTGAACCTTTAAAAGTTCTATAAACCGCTTCACAAGGATCCAATGACATTTTCTCAGCTTGAAACCGTAACTTAGAGTTTAATAGTGTGTGATTTCCTATAGTTCACCTTATTAATTATTATTATTATTATTGTTATTGGTATTGGTGCTATTATTATTATTATTATTATTGTTGTCGTTATACAGTCTATGCTTGACACCACTTATAGTTTTAGATGAAAGTTTACATACAAAATTCCACTTAAAATTACGTCAAGTAAGTGGCCCTCTTACTGTGAGTTAGCTCAGACACTTGCAAGTGGTCACTGATACGCTTAAGTGAACGTCTTGTCCAGTAACCACTCTGATACCTTAACCTTGTTGCTGTCTGGAAGCAGCTGGATGTAAGATACTTATAGCAAGTGTTAGCTGTCAGTGGCTCGTCTGTTAGCTGTCAGTGGCTCCTTCTGTGTTAGCTTTCAGTGGCTCCTTCTGTGTTAGCTGTCAGTGGCTCCGTCTGTGTTAGCTGTCAGTGGCTCCGTCTGTGTTAGTTGTCAGTGGCTCCTTCTGTGTTAGCTGTCAGTGGCTCCTTCTGTGTTAGCTGTCAGTGGCTCCCTGACAGGGAGTTATACTTTCTGTTAGCTGAATGCTCAGGAATTGTGCTTAATGAGGCTGAGGTGTGAGTACTTCTGGGGTGATGGTAGTAGTGAGGTGGGGGTGAGAGTAGGAGTGGAATGAGGGGTAGCAGTGTGGGGGAGATCTCACGGTAAGGGTAAGATGGGAGAGAAGAGATGAGATGGTGTGAGGTGGGGTGAGGAGTGAGGTGGGGTGAGGTGTGAGGTGGGGTGAGGAGTGAGGTGGGGTTGAGGATAGGAGAAAGTTGCAAGGGGTGAGGGTAGGAGTGAGGGGGTGGGGGTAAGGATAGGAGAGAGTTTTAAGGGATGATGGGTGGTGTAAGGGGTGAGAATGAGGGGTAGGAGAGTAGTTAAGAGTGTGAGGTAATGGGAGGTGAGGGTGTGAGGACAGAAGAGAATAAGACACACGGGTATGCGCATCACTATACATTTCAGCAACAGACACCCAAGTGCTGCACAGTTGAGTCAACATCAACGTGTCGGCACTAAATACCATCAATAATACGAGGAGAGAGTGGTTATGAGCGAGTGGTGGGGAGGTATTAGGGAAGGGGATGGTGGAGTGGGTAGGAGAGAGTGGAATAGAGTTGAGGGTAGAGGGGAGGGGGGTTAAGGTGTGTGGTGGAGGGTAGTAATGAGAGGCTGGCTAGCAGGGGACCCACACACACACACTCACTAGTCCTCTACCAGCACTCGCGCAGTCACCACCTGTTGCTCTACCCCTGCAGGTTTCCCTCCCCCTTCAGTGCCTTCGTCATGAGGATCCTAGCAGGACTACTAGTGTGCCTGGCCCTTGTGGCAGCCATTCCCGAGCCCCAGGGCAGCTTGTTCCGAGTACGTCATGCCCTGTGTTGACATTTGACTGTGCCAGCCTACGGAAAGTGGGATTAACCTCATCTAAATGCACGGAGACTCATCCCATTTATCTGTCTTTTTTCATCAAATATCTTACCAAATATTCATTAGCCCTCACATTTTACATTGTAATCAATGTGAATCTCTTGAATTATGAAGCATGAAACTATAATATATGTAAAATAATCACTTTGCCTATTGTTTATTCAAAGCGAAGTCTCTTGTGTATAAGTTGAGGTCTTGACCTCATCCCCGGCCAGTCTTAACAAAATGACCATTACTAACCTCGCACGCTGCATGTAAGACCCACTAACAGTGTTACAGTGAAGTGTCATCTCTGTGCTGCATGATTTTGTATAAAAAAAAAAATCTGTTCCATACATTTTGTACAAACCAGACCCCCAGGAACCGTCCATGTGCTGTGTATTGTGTTCGAAGTCATTTCGCGTTCGTTCTTACACTGGATTTATTTGTGGTGGTTAATGGTCGTGTTTGGCCCACTGGACTTGTGGCACAAAAGCTGGAAATCTTCAGGAAAGTTAATCATTCTCTAGCTTGTGTTATCATTGTGCAGCATCAAGAGTAATGTTGGATCACCTTACTGTTACTGTTACTGCTTGCTCAGAGCATATGAATCTTCTTTCTACAGAGCGAGCCTAGCCAGTTATGGAGTTTCCTAGGATAGCCTAGCAGATGGAGGGAGCTCCTTTGGATATCCCAACAAAACGAGGAAATATCACGGGATAGCCTCTCCAGAGCGAGAGAACTTTCTAGGATAGCCTAATAGAGATAATAGGCTCCCAGGGTAGCTGAGAGTAGGCTCCCGGGGTAGCTGAGAGTAGGCTTCCTGGGTAGCTGAGAGTAGGCTCCCGGAGTAGCTGAGAGTAGGCTCCCGGTGTAGATGAGAGTAGGCTTCCAGGGTAGCTGAGAGTAGGCTCCCGGGGTAGCTAAGTAGGCTCCCGGGGTAGCTGAAAGTAGGCTCCCAGGGTAGCTGAAAGTAGTCTCCCAGGATAGTTGAGTAGGCTCCCAGGATAGCTGAGAGTAGGCTCTCAGGATAGCAGAAAATAGGCTTTCAGGGTAGCTGAAAGTAGGCTCCCGGGGTAGCTGAAAGTAGGCTCTCAGGGTAGCTGAAAGTAGGCTTTCAAGGTACCTGAGAGTAGGCTCCTAAGGTAGCTAACTACGCTCCCAGGGTAACAGAATCCCGAAGTAGCAGAGTGTAGGCTCCCAGGGTAGCTGGGAGCAGGCTTCCAGGATAGCTAGGAGTAGGCTTACAGGATAGCTCAAAGTTAGTAGGCTCCCAGAATAGTTGAGTTAGTAGGATCCCAAGGTAGCTGATAGTAGGCTTCCAGGGTAGCTGATAGTAGGCTCTCAGGGTAGCTGATAGTAGGCTCCCAGTGTAGCTGGGAGTAGGCTCAGGGTTACTGGGAGTAGGCTCCCAGGGTAGCTGGGAGTAAGCTCATGGTTACTGGGAGTAGGCTTTCAGTGTAGCTGAGTTAGTAGGATCCCAGGGTAGCTGATAGTAGGCTCCCAGGGTAGCTGGGAGTAAGCTCATGGTTACTGGGAGTAGGCTCTCAGTGTAGCTGATAGTAGGCTCCCAGTGTAGCTGATAGTAGGCTCCCAGTGTAGCTGATAGTAGGCTCCCAGTGTAGCTGATAGTAGGCTCCCAGTGTAGCTGATAGTAGGCTCCCAGTGTAGCTGATAGTAGGCTCCCAGTGTAGCTGATAGTAGGCTCCCAGTGTAGCTGATAGTAGGCTCCCAGTGTAGCTGATAGTAGGCTCCCAGTGTAGCTGATAGTAGGCTCCCAGTGTAGCTGATAGTAGGCTCCCAGGGTAGCTGAGAGTTTGTAGGCATCCAGGGTAGTTCAAACATCTCAAAACTCCCCATAGCCTCCTAGCTAAGATACTCGCCTCCTGCTAGCTAAGATACTCGCCTCCTGCTAGCTAAGATACTCGTCTCCTGCTAGCTAAGATACTCGCCTCCTGCTAGCTAAGATACTTGCCTCCTGCTAGCCAAGATACCTCCTGCTAGCTAAGATACCTGCCTCCTGATAGCCAAGATACTCGCCTCCTAGTAGCTAAGATACCCATTACCTGCTGTCTAGGATAGATACTTGCCTCCTGCTTGCTAATATATTCTCGCTAGGATTCAAGCTTTAAAACTTTTACTTCAGAAATAATATTGGGAAGTACAGATTTGTCAATGGAGTTGTAGATAAGAGGAAGAAACTCCCTAGCGTGGACTGAGTGGGTGTGAGTTGGACCTGGCTAGCATGGACCAGTAGGCCTACTGCAGCGTTCTTTCAATGTTTTCTTGTGTGAGAGGCTCATTAGAAGTCTTCAACCATATATTGCAGTACATGAGAGCAACAAGTGGTGGTAGCGTGCAACTGACACCATGATCAACCACAAGATGGCTGACACACTGGCCCAGTGCAGCCACCACTTAAGTTACACCATTACAAAACTATGGCCGACAGCTGGCAGATTTTCGTTGCAGAAATAACGGGAAGGAAAAAGCAGCTGGTCCCTGACCAACTGAGAAACATAGTTCATGTTGCAAATCAAGCTTTTGCTCAGGAAAACTGTAGTGATAAATAAAGATTAGCAACACCCCTTCCCCGCCCCCTCAAGGAAGGCTCCTTGACGTCGGTGAGAGAGTTGTAATCCAAGGAACTGGACTTGCACTCTCCTTGGGTCAAACCTGAATGCCTTCCGTTCCGCGAGGCGCTGATTAAAGTCAAATAAATTGCTAGTCAGACCGTTGACTGAAGGAACGCTGTTGTAGGTCTGTTAACCCATGCTGGGCAAGTCCTACATGCATCTAGGCTTGCAACTTGCTACAGAAAAGCAACCAGAGAGGGAACCTTGGTACTTCCCCAAGATACCAATGACACTGGAGTGTCCCTGTCGGTGGTAAGTGGACTAGGAAGAACTTACCCTCCAACAGTATCACTTGCCAGCCAATAATATGATTGTCATCGTACCCTGTTTGACAGCTGTGGAGGTTGTAGTGCGCCTCCCTGCTACATTCTCACAGCTAATGACAAGTAATTGATAAATATCCACCACCAAAACAGATCGGGGCTGACTGAGAGTTGTCAGAGGACGGACCAGTCTGAGGTTTACGACCCTCGCAGGTGGAAGCCTCGCACACATAAATGAAGAAAAAACTGACCACGGAACGGGTGAGATTTGAACCCGTGGCGAGTGAGTCGTAAATCTTCAGGCCAGTGCGTAAGCCACTGGGACACCTGGCTACAATAAAATTCATCCAACTAGGTATTATTTCTATACAGCATAGGGAGGTTAGCATGGGCCGTGGGCCCATGTTAACCTCCATACCTAGTTGGATGAATCTTACTGTAGCCAGGTGGTCCAGTGGCTTACGCACTGGCCTGAAGTTTTACGACTCTCACCACTGGTTTAAATCTCACCCGTTACGCGATTTGTTTACAACTGTGTTATTACGATTTCGTGAGGAAGGTTTTGGTGTCGGCTTCCCGAAGGCAGTTTAGCAGTTCATCATATAGTACTAAGAGTACTCCCATAGTAGCGTAGCGTCAGCAGGTTTGTCTTTGAAAATCTGCAGGCAGCTCTTCCTCTAGCCCAGGATCAACAGGCCGTCAGGAGATCACTCATCATAAAGCTTGAGCTGCCAGGGAGCTTCCCAGATAGCAAGTCATTTTCGTTTTTAAAATTAAAACTAGGCTGAAGAAGACTATCTTCCAAATAACTTTTATTCTAACAGAAACAATGGCTCGCGTTAAATAATAAAAATGAATTGTTGTCGACTGCTGCTTCATAACCCACCTGTAGGTCTTAAGACAGCACTGGGGATGTTCCTGCTGGTGCTATCGCTGTGACAGTCGGTGACTTCAATCTATACAATCAAAAGCCCCCCGTGTCACCGTGTGGGTACAAGCATTGACCCGTGAAAGCTCCTGCCATCACAATCAATGTTGTGATCACCTCTGCATCATCAATCACCTGGTGAGGGATGGATGTCAGGAGGCAGGGTGGGAGGGGGTGAGGGATGGATGTCAGGAGGCAGGGTGGGAGGGGGTGAGGGATGGATGTCAGGAGGCAGGGTGGGAGGGGTGAGGGATGGATGTCAGGAGGCACGGTGGGAGGGGTTAATATCGTCAAACGATAGGCTATATACACCAAGCTTTGTGTACCTGGGTGTATATACAGTGTGAGTTGACTTTAATCCCTATTTTAGGGATTAAAGTATTCTTAGTTGTTAATGTACAAGTGACAGGGAAGTACTGATTTGGGAATAGAGTTGTAGATGAGTGAATCAAACTCTTTAGTATCGTCAGTGAGGCAAATAATTTGGGTAGCTTTAAATATACGAGTATATTGGACGGGTACATGAGTGGGTGTGGGTGGATGTGAATTATTTCTGCCTAGCATGAGCCAGTAGACCTATTGCAGTTTTCCTTCGTTCTTGTTTATGTTCTTGCGTTTCTGTTTAACCCACATGCAGTGGACAGGCTTAAACCCTAACACAATCGTCAATTCAAAAGCTAATTTTATTTCCCAGAATTTTGCCACAGTATTCGTATGAGAGTTGTGGTCGTTAATTGATGACGAGGCTGTTTTAAGTAATTGTCGAATTTCCACTTTCGCTTTTATAACATTTTTGTCTCCAAATCTGAGGTTTGGCCACATTCTTGAGAAAGCATCTGAGAGTGACAGCGTTATTAATTATGTCAAGAAATACTTTATAATACCGACAAGTTGATCAGTGAGACACTTGAGCGACATTTGGGTATCTGTATTCTGGAAACGTTTCTCCCCGCAGTGGCTTCTTCAGTCCTGTACAGAGAAAGTTGGAAGATGCGGAGGAGTTTGAGGTAATCAGTCCCTCAGCCTGGAGTCGATGTGTTCAGTCCGTCAGTCATGATTGATGGACTGAACACATGGACTCCAGGATACCCAAATGTTGCACTAGTGTACCACGTAATGCACTATGCTGGTCGTCTACTGTTTCTCACGACAGTAGAGTGAGAACATTTTAGGCCAGATGGAAAGGCTTTCTTTCGGTCTTATAAACCGCGAAATACGTGAGCGAGAGGCCGCAAGACTAGTCAAGTTCACTAGAACTTAGTCAAGTATATTCTTCTGTTAACACAGTTAACAGAAGACTATGTGCCGGCTACTGATAGCTATGTTCCTACCATGGTTCATTTCAGGTCCCAGCTCTCTGGTGTACTATACCCCTTCCCAGTTCCTCCCATCCAAATCCCCCTCCTTCACGTTCAGGGGGGAGGGGTGCCTTGATGCTCTTGATCCAATGATATGAGGTTATCCTACCCATAGTAACATTTAGGTACTTACCTACTGCTAGGTGAACACGGGTAGTTGAAGAGAAAGTGTAGAATGAACACCGGCACTATGAAAACACAGACACATTACAGTCCGATCCTTTATTGACGAAAATTTGGGCGAAACGTTGTCGATGAAGGATCGAATGTTTCCATGGCTAGAAGGTGGAGATAAATGCTATAAAATATCGACAACAATGGAAAAAAATAAACACAAATGCAGCATAATGCGACCTTTATTGACTAAGTTTCGAACACTTGATAAAGCCGACTGTGTGGGCGAAATAGTAGTAGGTGTAAGAAGACCTACCCATCGTTTCTCACCAGGGAATCGACCTGGAGTACCTTGAGTAGTGCTGAGCGTTCTGCCCACCACCTCCAGTCACTGAACCAAGCTGGCGTACAGAGCGTAAAAAATATATATATATTACGAGAAAGCAACTACAGGAAGTGCTAAATTACCTTCTCTTTGACGTTAACCCACTCACTCACTACCTTACACGAAGACTGACCGAATTGTACAGAGTGTGTTAGTGTTGAAACGTGAGAGTATAATAGGCTATCAGCTACCAGAGATAGTGTACTAGGCTACCAGCTACCAGAGATAGGGTACTAGGCTATCAGCTACCAGAGATAGTGTACTAGGCTACCTACTACCAGATATAGTGTATTAGGCTATCAGCTACCAGAGATAGTGTACTAGGCTACCTACTACCAGATATAGTGTATTAGGCTATCAGCTACCAGAGATAGTGTATTAGGCTACCAGCAACCAGAGATAGTGTATTAGGCTACCAGCAACCAGAGATAGTGTATTAGGCTACCAGCAACCAGAGATAGTGTATTAGGCTACCAGCAACCAGAGATAGTGTATTAGGCTACCAGCTACCAGAGATAGTGTATTAGGCTACCAGCTACCAGAGATAGTGTATTGGGCTACCAGCTACCAGAGATAGTGTATTGGGCTACCAGCTACCAGAGATAGTGTATTGGGCTACCAGCTACCAGAGATAGTGTATTAGGCTACCAGCTACCAGAGATAGTGTATTAGGCTACCAGCTAACAGAGATAGTGTATTGGGCTACCAGCTACCAGAGATAGTGTATTAGGCTACCAACTACCAGAGATAGTGTATTGGGCTACCAGCTACCAGAGATAGTGTATTAGGCTACCAGCTACCAGAGATAGTGTATTAGGCTACCAGCTACCAGAGATAGTGTATTGGGCTACCAGCTACCAGAGATAGTGTACTAGGCTACCAGCTTCCAGACCTTTTCTAACGCAGCTAAATTTATAGGCTATGGAGTGTTTATCATAGCCTATTTTGTTTCAAAGCTTAGCCATACCTATGGTATACTGCCCCCTTGTGGTGAAATTTTCTCCGATAGTGGGCGAGTTTTAAGGGATTGTATTCCTCAAAGTATAAAATCCCTCACAATCCTCGCCTCCCAGGTAGACAGTCTTAATGTGAAATTCAACAAATGGGAATGAAAACGCTGGTTACCAGAGAATCATTTTATTACGACGTTTAGCCCAAAGGTTGACTTCATCAAGTACCAGCCTTGGGCGAAATGTGTTGAAAAGGATCCTCTGCTACCAGTCTTTATGCCGCTCTCCTGGGATGCAAGTACTGACTATCTCTTTACTGTTAGGTTAACAAGGCCAGCAGGTGTAAGGAGACGCCCATGTGTCTGGCCCCGCCCGGAAATCGATTACTGGTCCTTTAGGTTGTGAGCTGAATACTCTACCACTGAGCCACAAGTCTCTAAGTCCGCTTAATTGAGCGGGGTCTTTTAATCTAACCTGTAAGAGTAACCACCAACAAGAAACGGTTGATATTACCCCAAGATTAATCCTATATTGATGTCCGCCCCCTTAGCAATATCTCTTGTAGACGTTTCGCCCTCCAGTGGCTTTATCAATACAAATTCAAGGTCATAAGGGGAAGAGAGTAGAAATATATACAAAGACTATGTAATCAGCTCCTCAGCCTTGGAGTTGAAGATCACCGTAGTGGTGAAGACTCTGAGGCACAGTCATGAAGCTTGGTGCTAATACACCGCCGTCACCTGACTTTGTAAATGGTCCAAGTGGGTCCGAAACGTCGTGGAAAGTTTCTCTCTCCTATGTGAGGGTTGTTTGTGTATTGTTCCAGTCACGGTATTGTGCCTTTTTCTTCTCTAATTCTTCATCTTGTCGATATTGTAATACCATAAATGTACAACTGCGTTTTCTTCCTGAAATTTGGAAATAGGTGAAGCGTGGTTGACACTTTGGTCTCGCTTTTACCCAGTACAACACCTTGCAGTGGAACACCTTGCAGTGCAACACCTTGCAGTGCAACACCTTGCAGTGGAACACCTTGCAGTGGAACACCTTGCAGTGCAACACCTTGCAGTGCAACACCTTGCAGTGCTGGCTTGATGTATATTGTAACACGAGAGTAGTATATAAATAGCAGGAAAGCATGGAGTGAAAGCCTCGTCACGGCGGTACACGGCAATATTTTTTTTTTTTCCGGTAACTTTTGATATTTCTGGTGTGATTACTTTTACACGTTGTGACCTGCTGCCCCTCCCCCCCCCCTCCCCAGGGAGAAAGGTCTTGCAACGGCCACCGTTGACAGATTCATCTATTGCTTTACTACGCCCAGGGAGTTACTGTTAGGTAATGTGTACCTGGGGCAGTATTGGAGCACCTCCATCTATGCCACTTTTTGTCACTATAAAGAAAAAAAATGGTTATTTAATGGGGTAGTGGTTCATGGAAGGTAATATAATATTCTGGGAAGAGTTGAAAACTTCGTCGCCTAAACAAGTAAATTTAGAAATGCGGTTACACCGATGAGTCGAAGCCACAGCCGATGTGCAACGAACAAGTTGCACGAGAGAGAGAGAGAGAGAGAGAGAGAAAGGTGTTGCCGTCAGGTGATCAAAATCACCTAGGCAGTAGGTGCCGTGCCCTAGGTGAATGGTCGCCAGCTTCACATCTTAAAAACTACACCCATTTCCCACGCCTCTTAACAATCGCCAGTGCCTATTTAAATACCACAGATTAAATGCCATCTTAGAAAAAAAAAAATATGTTTGATGGGCATCGCGCCCCTGGCACCTACTCCCGACTGGTTCGTTTTGCAATGGCTAAGACTTACTGACCTCTTTTGTTTCCTCAATTTGGTGCCATTTTCACCCAAGTATTTTTTTTCTGAATTTAATGTAAACTGTGGATGGTGCCAAAAATTCTGAGATTTTTTTTTTGAGACCACACCAACTATGCAGTGCCTTTGTTGATGAAGAGGTGGTGAAACGTATATTTTAATTTGGTTTACGTACGTGATACCGTAATTCACGTACGTCGTACAGTAATTAGCGTACGTTATAAAATAATTCACGTACGTGATACAATAATTTGCATGCGTGATACTATAATTCACGTAAATTATACAATAATTCACGCATGTTGTGCAGTAGTTCACGTACGTGATACAATTTATGCACGTGATATAGTAACGTGCGTGATACAATAATTTATGTATGTGATACAATAATTTATGCACATGATACGGTAAAGTACGTGACAAAAAAATGATGTTCGTGATACAGTATTTTTTTGTACTTGATACAGTAATTATGTACATGGTACAATAATCGACGTGAATGAAAAATAAATTATGTACTTGATATAGTTTATGTACGTGATATAGTAATTTAATGTGATACAATAATTGATGTACGTGAAAAATAATTTACGTACGTGATGCAATTTACGTACGTGATGCTATAATTCACGTACTTGATACGATAATTTACGTACGTCATACGATAATTTACGTACGTCATACGATAATTTACGTACGTCATACGATAATTTACGTACGTCATACGATAATTTACGTACGTCATACGATAATTTACGTACGTCATACGATAATTTACGTACGTCATACGATAATTTACGTACGTGTTGCGATAAATTCCCGTAACCGTTTCCAAAACTTTCATTTTACTGTTGGAATCTCAGTGGTAAAAATTTATCAACCATGCAGTGTCGTACGTGTTTAGCGCTCGTTTTTATTATAATAATCATCTAGATTTTTTTTTCGCTGAGGCTAGTTTATTTTGCACCCCATATCCATATGAATGCACAAAAGGCCTAGCAACTAGGCTTCAAAAGGGGTGTTGACAGGAGTACATCAAGATTTATATTTACAGTTGTCTTATCTGTTGCAAGTAAGTTTAGGATTTTTGCATAATATGTCTGGTATCTTATTTTTGTTAATAAGATATCCTGACATGTCTTGTAGGTTGTTATACTGTCTATCGTTACATTCCTCAATAAGTGGACAATTAAGCACAGTGTTGAAGATAGTGGCCATAGGACTCATCATATGTGTGTCTCCCAAACTGCCAGAAGTACTTATAACCAAGACTAAGTCTGGCCACTACAACATCAGTCAGTACTTATAACCAAGACTAAGTCTGGCTACTACAACATCAGTCAGTACTTATAACCAAGACTAAGTCTGGCTACTACAACATTAGTCAGTACTTATAACCAAGACTAAGTCTGGCTACTACAACATCAGTCAGTACTTATAACCAAGACTAAGTCTGGCTACTACAACATCAGTCAGTACTTATAACCAAGACTAAGTCTGGCTACTACAACATCAGTCAGTACTTATAACCAAGACTAAGTCTGGCTACTACAACATCAGTCAGTACTTATGACCAAGACTAAGTCTGGCTACTACAACATCAGTCAGTACTTATAACCAAGACTAAGTCTGGCTACTACAACATCAGTCAGTCTGTTCACATTGTAAGTTGCTCCGTAAACATGCTTAAGAATAATAATAGTTTCCTACTGTAAACAGTGACTCCATATAAGTAAGTTCAATGTTAGGTCACCTGTTTACACTAGGCTGAGTAAGGAAGCCTTCCAGCCTTCCTTACTCCAGTCTGAGCAAGCAACCTTCCTTACTCCAGTCTGAGCAAGCAACCTTCCTTACTCCAGTCTGAGCAAGCAACCTTCCTTACTCCAGTCTGAGCAAGCAACCTTCCTTACTCCAGTCTGAGCAAGCAACCTTCCGTACTCCAGTCTGAGCAAGCAACCTTCCTTACTCCAGTCTGAGCAAGCAAACCTTCCTTACTCCAGTCTGAGCAACCAACCTTCCTTACTCCAGTCTGAGCAACCAACCTTCCTTACTCCAGTCTGACCAAGCAAACCTTCCTTACTCCAGTCTGAGCAAGCAAACCTTCCTTACTCCAGTCTGAGTAACTAACCTTCCTTACTCCAGTCTGAGCAAGCAAACCTTTCTTACTCCAGTCTGAGCAAGCAACCTTCCTTACTCCAGTCTGAGTAACTAACCTTCCTTACTCTAGTCTGAGTAACTAACCTTCCTTACTCCAGTCTGAGCAAGCAAACCTTCCCTACTCCAGTCTGAGTAACTAACCTTCCTTACTCCAGTCTGAGCAAGCAAACCTTCCTTACTCCAGTCTGAGCAAGCAACCTTCCTTACTCCAGTCTGAGTAACTAACCTTCCTTACTCCAGTCTGAGCAAGCAAACCTTTCTTACTCCAGTCTGAGCAAGCAACCTTCCTTACTCCAGTCTGAGTAACTAACCTTCCTTACTCCAGTCTGAGCAAGCAACCTTCCTTACTTCAGTCTGAGCAAGCAAATCTTCCTTACTCCAGTCTGAGCAAGCAAACCTTCCTTACTCCAGTCTGAGTAACTAACCTTCCTTACTCCAGTCTGAGCAAGCAACCTTCCTTACTCCAGTCTGAGTAACTAACCTTCCTTACTCCAGTCTGAGTAACTAACCTTCCTTACTCCAGTCTGAGCAAGCAAACCTTTCTTACTCCAGTCTGAGCAAGCAACCTTCCTTACTCCAGTCTGAGTAACTAACCTTCCTTACTCCAGTCTGAGTAACTAACCTTCCTTACTCCAGTCTGAGCAAGCAAACCTTCCTTACTCCAGTCTGAGCAAGCAAACCTTCCTTACTCCAGTCTGAGCAAGCAACCTTCCTTACTCCAGTCTGAGCAAGCAACCTTCCTTACTCCAGTCTGAGTAACTAACCTTCCTTACTCCAGTCTGAGCAAGCAAACCTTCCTTACTCCAGTCTGAGCAAGCAACCTTCCTTACTCCAGTCTGAGTAACTAACCTTCCTTACTCCAGTCTGAGCAAGCAAACCTTCCTTACTCCAGTCTGAGTAACTAACCTTCCTTACTCCAGTCTGAGCAAGCAACCTTCCTTACTCCAGTCTGAGTAACTAACCTTCCTTACTCCAGTCTGAGCAAGCAAACCTTCCTTACTCCAGTCTGAGCAAGCAAACCTTCCTTACTCCAGTCTGAGCAAGCAACCTTCCTTACTCCAGTCTGAGTAACTAACCTTCCTTACTCCAGTCTGAGCAAGCAACCTTCCTTACTCCAGTCTGAGTAACTAACCTTCCTTACTCCAGTCTGAGCAAGCAACCTTCCTTACTCCAGTCTGAGCAAGCAAACCTTCCTTACTCCAGTCTGAGCAAGCACCCTTCCTTACTCCAGTCTGAGTAACAACCTTCCTTACTCCAGTCTGAGCAAGCAACCTTCCTTACTCCAGTCTGAGAACAACCTTCCTTACTCCAGTCTGAGTAACAACCTTCCTTACTCCAGTCTGAGCAAGCAACCTTCCTTACTCCAGTCTGAGTAACTAACCTTCCTTACTCCAGTCTGAGCAAGCAACCTTCCTTACTCCAGTCTGAGTAACTAACCTTCCTTACTCCAGTCTGAGCAAGCAAACCTTCCTTACTCCAGTCTGAGCAAGCAAACCTTCCTTACTCCAATCTGAGCAAGCAACCTTCCTTACTCCAGTCTGAGTAACTAACCTTCCTTACTCCAGTCTGAGCAAGCAACCTTCCTTACTCCAGTCTGAGTAACTAACCTTCCTTACTCCAGTCTGAGCAAGCAACCTTCCTTACTCCAGTCTGAGCAAGCAAACCTTCCTTACTCCAGTCTGATTAAGATGACACACCGATAAAAGTTGCTCTTAACAGAGAAGGTGGAGTCATGGGCAGTGACCAGACACTTACCAGTGACCAGACACTTACCAGTGACCAGACACTTACCAGTGACCAGCTAGCAGCAAAAACCCGATGTACAGGACAAGCAGGAAAGTGAAAGGGGCTGAAGCATTCGCTTTTTGAGGGCAGTTGTGTTTTTTTTTTTTCATAGCTTCGCTTCTTATGTAGTTTTTGTCATTGTTCTGTTGTCATTGGTAGAGTGAAATGTAGATTTTTTTTCTCTAGTGGATAAAATGTCTCGAGTTTAGAGAATGAGATGCAATTCTTTTCGTATTGTTTTTATAAATAAAAGTATTAAGATGACATTATTGATGACTAGTGTACAGCATTTAGCATCGTGTTCAGTTGTTGGTTATCAATAATTCACATCAACAGACATTTACAACAGTAAAGCAGAAATCACACATTATTCAGCGGTATACTGATCGAAATATCTAAAGCACATTCACTACAGCAAGCGTTCCCACAGCGAACGTTCCCACACCAAATATTCCCACAGCGAACGTTCCCACAGCAAATATTCCCACAGCGAACGTTCCCACACCAAATATTCCCACAGCGAACGTTCCCACAGCAAATATTCCCACAGCGAACGTTCCCACAGTAAATGTTCCCACAGCGAACGTTCCCACAGTAAATGTTCCCACAGCGAACGTTCCCACAGTAAATGTTCCCACAGCGAACGTTCCCACAGTTAATGTCCCCACAGCGAACGTTCCCACAGGTAACGTTCCCGCAGTAAACATTCCCACAGCGAACGTTCCCACAGCAAATATTCCCACAGCGAACGTTCCCACAGTAAATGTTCCCACAGCGAACGTTCCCACAGTAAATGTTCCCACAGCGAACGTTCCCACAGTAAATGTTCCCACAGCGAACGTTCCCACAGTTAATGTCCCCACAGCGAACGTTCCCACAGGTAACGTTCCCGCAGTAAACATTCCCACAGGGAACGTTCCCACAGGTAACGTTCCCGCAGTAAACATTCCCACAGCGAACGTTCCCACAGGTAACGTTCCCGCAGTAAACATTCCCACAGGGAACGTTCAAGCAGCTAACATTCCTTCACTACATACAGTCAACAATCTAGCATCAAAACACTCCACTATTAGAAGGTACACTAGGCTGTTTAGAATATATGGCTGCCTCACACGACGGCTTCTACCGGAAAAAAGTTCTCGTTGGGTTGTTGCACTTCAAAAGGTATTATTTATTTTTGAAGATACAAGGCCGTAGCACTTAATATACACTGAGATGTGTATCTTGATGGCATACGTGGAGAGATGAGGTGTATGTACATCTCAAGGTGTATATGTCAGTATGCATACGCTGGGAATTTATTTTATTATTTGGGTTAGGGATTAGTCTTGACTAGTGTATATGTGGAGTGTGGGATCGATAGGTTTCAAGCCTCATAACCTAACCAACCTACATGGTACTGGTGGAGAGGTTCGTAGCCTGGTGGTGGTGTGACCTACAAGGTACTGGTGGAGAGGCTCGTAGCCTGGTGGTGGTGTGACCTGCCGTGTGACCTGCTACACGCCGTACGCGTGGAGAAGCCAAATGAAAGTAAAAAGTGAAAGTAGGATAAAGAAATGACTGGACGCGCAATGAAAGGCAGGAGAGAGGTGATGGCTGGACAGGGGTCGTCTTGGAGGGGAAGAGTCGTACCCAAGTAGTGTTGGGGGAGGTGGAGGGTAGTGATGGGGGAAGTAGTGGTGGTGATGGTGGTGGTACTGATGATGGTGAACTAGCACCAGTATGTGAAAGGGTGGTGGTGGTGGTGGTGTAGGAGAGATGATGGTTGAACGTAGTGAGTTGCGTGGGCTGGCCTTTTGTTGTGAAATGGATGGGGGTAGAGGAGAGATGGAGGGGGAAGAGAGAGGGGGACGGGTGGAAATAAGTGGCAGGTGGCCAGCGAGAAAGGAATGTAGGAGACATGGGTGAATGGCGGACTTGGAGACACTTAGGGAAGTCAACAAGACTTAAAGTAATAAGTAGACTGCAAACTTACGTCAGATAACAGAGTTGAACCAGCAGCTGGTTGTAGATTTACATAAGATAACGATTATTAAAAAACAAAATAAGGCAGCAAAAGGTTGATTTTGATGATATTGGAGAATGTGTCGTTCAGAAGAAGAGTTGAGGATTGATGAACTAACAACTTTTTTTGTGAGGTTTGAGGCAGTAGTGAAGGTATGATGAGGAGGAGGAGTGGCAGGAGAGTAAATTATTGAAATGATGAAGGTGACAGGTGCTAGGAGGAAGGGAAGAGGAGGAGACAGAAGACAACCAGGAGACCAAGTACAGTGACACTCAGAAGACAACCAGGAGACCAAGTACAGTGACACTCAGAAGACAACCAGGAGACCAAGTACAGTGACACTCAGAAGACAACCAGGAGACCAAGTACAGTGACACTCAGAAGACAACCAGGATGCCAAGTACAGTGACACTCAGAAGACAACCAGGAGACCACTCAGAATACAACCAGGTACAGAGTGACACTCAGAATACAGGTATTTACAAGCCTGTGCTCAGTTGACAGGACACTTTAAGGTACCACCTGTCAGATGGCAGTCAAGTAAGGTGTACACATGGAAAAATAGGTGAAGGTGGAAGCGTGTTGGCTGGGTATAATTAGGTGGAGGCCACAGGAGAGAGGTGGACGCTACAGACAACGTAAAGACGAAGGTGACGGCTTCGGGTGCCCAGAGGCACATACCTGAAGGTGTTAGGTCGGTATGGGTAGATACCTGGAGGGGGAGCGGAGTCTTAGCCGAAGGCGCCAGGCAGGCATAGGTAAAGGTACCCAGGTGGTCAAAGAGGTGAAGGTGGTAGTTGGGTGACCATCTGGCAGCTGGGTGTGTCTGGGTGAGTGAGAGACAACACTTGGTGGTCAGGTCACGTCTCTTGCAGTGGGGTCACACTAGGCTCGCTTTGGCTACCATGTCTCTCAGGAATTTTAGTGTCTTGTGTACATTTGTGTTGCCTGGGTACGATTTATGTTGCCTGGGCACCAATTTTCTTGCCTGGGTACCTATTGCTTGTGTACATATTTTGTTGCCTGCGTACCTAATTTGTTACCTTGGTAGATATTTTGTTAACTGGGTACCTCTTTTCTAGCTTGGGTACCCGTTTTCTTTCTTGGGCACCTATTTTCTTGCCTCCTTACCTATTTTGGAGAGAATGGTTTCGTCTGAGGTAGTTTAGACACCTGTTTTGTGTTGCGTCGTCTTGTGTGTTTCAATGGCTGTGTTAGTGTTGCGTTTGTTCAGTGATAGTGATGCTTTGTGTTCTTCCTTAGCGACGCCGCTGCTCTTTTTGAAGCATAATGATATTTTACCATTGTTGAGGCAAGTGTGGTGTTGTTGTTATGGTGGATGACCTTATCTTCAGTGTTTGCTGTCCACCGTGTGTGTGAAAGCGGTGGTGGTGTCACGTGATAGTGTCTGTATATTGTGTATCAGGTGTGAGTGTGGTGTCGTCCGAGAGTGTAGTGCCGCCTTACTCTGTATTGTGCGGATCACTTTATCCCTTAACACACCTTAACAAATCTTCTGCCCGGGGAAGCGGATGGTCCACGTTCGTCGGCTGGAAGGTTAACTCATTCTGTGGTGCTGCTCTTGGCCTCGTTCTGTCTTTGCAGACACTTGAAATAGCATCCATAGAAGGCGTTCAAAGAGTAACAAAAGACAGAGAGGAGTATCAGTTTGATGTACCATTGTGAGGGAGAGAGGCAACGCCTTTCCTCACTGCCACAAGCTCACCAGACCTTGTACCAATTCCCGTCTCCACACCCCCCACTGCCTCTTCTCACACTGCCTTATTTTCACTTCGTTATTTTTATATAATGCCTCAGACAACACCCACAGCAACACTACTGAATAATGATGCAAAACTTCCTTCACCTCCTGCTAGTATTTATTTTATAAGTATCGTATCATTTACTGATATCTATTGCGCAACCTGACGTGGTTCCTTTATTAGGTAAAGTGTGTCCACTGTACGAGGGTCATTAAGACTGCAAGTTACTGTACACCACCAGTCAAGGCTGTTTTAGTTTCTAATATATAAGGGTTACAGTGAACTTTGAGTGTGTATGAACCTCTCGCTGTATATAACCTCATACACTGGTGTTGTGGATATGAGGAACTGGTTGTGAAGGGCATCTTAAGTGTCTACATGAAGGGTTGTGTTAGACTTCACTGCTAGTGTCTACATGAAGGGTTGTGTTAGACTTCACTGCTATTGTCTACATGAAGGGTTGTCTACTATAATCTATATAACGACTACTTGGGTAATATGGGAACACTCAGTATAGATAGTGGTCACCACCCTGGCAGTGTTGTGGTCACCACCCAGGCAGTGTTGTGGTCATCACCACCCTGGCAGTGTTGTGGTCATCACCACCCTGGCAGTGTTGTGGTCATCACCACCCTGGCAGTGTTGTGGTCATCACCATCCTGGCAGTGTTGTGGTCATCACCACTCTGGCAGTGTTGTGGTCATCACCACCCTGGCAGTGTTGTGGTCATCACCACCCTGGCAGTGTTGTGGTCATCACCACCCTGGCAGTGTTGTGGTCATCACCACCCTGGCAGTGTTGTGGTCATCACCACCCTGGCAGTGTTGTGGTCATCACCACCCTGGCAGTGTTGTGGTCATCACCACCCTGGCAGTGTTGTGGTCATCACCACCTTGGCAGTGTTGTGGTCATCACCACCCTGGCAGTGTTGTGGTCATCACCACCCTGGCAGTGTTGTGGTCATCACCACCCTGGCAGTGTTGTGGTCATCACCACCCTGGCAGTGTTGTGGTCATCACCACCCTGGCAGTGTTGTGGTCATCACCACCCTGGCAGTGTTGTGGTCATCACCACCCTGGCAGTGTTGTGATCATCACCACCCTGGCAGTCATGTAATCACCTGCCTGGCAGTCTTGCCTCTGTATACCTAATGTTCTGCATTTAATTAAAGTTAGCTCACTACCAGAGTGGCTTGACTGACGTAAGAGTGTGCTAGTGGCATTTGTGTTGCTCTCACTTGACTTGCAAGGCTAAGCGAAAAAAACTCTTGCCGTCAAATGTTGACCATTGAACATTTAAGAGTCGTGCGCGGTAACGGAG
The DNA here is from genome assembly GCA_009830355.1 of Cherax destructor. Lineage (NCBI taxonomy): Eukaryota > Metazoa > Arthropoda > Malacostraca > Decapoda > Parastacidae > Cherax > Cherax destructor. The sequence goes on from WNWK01003282.1 coordinate 41,194, forward strand.
CAGTCTGAGGACCTTAAAAGATTACTAGAAATTATGCATACGATTAAAAACTGGTAACTGCCAAGGAGTGTCAAGTGGCAAGAGTGGGAGCAGTGCCTGACGTAGTGACTTGTGCCTCTGCCATTAACACTCAACTTACACTTGTCTCGTAACTTTCCACAAACACAAACGTACCAAAAAAATCTTAGTTGCATATATTAGTGGAACTTGGAAGGTTGTGAGCAGGTCTGGAGTTGCACCTTCACGATACACTTCGCCAGTCGTGCTAGCTCCTGCAGGTGTTAAACTGCCGAGTTGTGGATCATTAATTTTTAAAGGATCATTTTTAGTTTATTTTTATTCATTGAGAAGTATGCTTATAGATATGTCTTCATCCGTTATACATGGGTGATGCTGTGCCTCCTCAGGACAAATACCTCACCAGGGGTATCATAATAGTACCTCCCTAAGGATAAGAGTACCTCCCTGGTATAAGAATACCTCACTGGGGTTAAAAGCATACTTCACTACGACTAGCAATAACTCACTAGGACTAAGAATACCTCAAGGTTAAGAATACCTAACTAGAGCAAGAATAATGGCAGGAATGATGGCAACATGGCCACCTGACATAGATAATTACACTGTGCACACCTCAACGATAATTTAATCACCTGTAGTTAGTCTTTCACAAAACCATGATGGGGAAGTTAGGGTAATGAGTCTAACTTAGGTTGTGGTGAGAGTGAAGACAGTCATGGAGGAGACGGGAAGCCTCCAGCAAGGAGATATGTATAGTCATGGAGGGAGACGGGAAGCCTCCAGCAAGGAGATACAGTCATGGAGAGAGACGGGAAGCCTCCAGCAAGGAGATACAGTCATGGAGGGAGACGGGAAGCCGTCACCAAAGAGACAGTCATGGAGGGAGACAGGAAGCCTCCACAAGGGAGACACAGTCATGGAGGGAGACAGGAAGCCTCCAGCAAGAAGATACAGTCATGGAGGGAGACAGGAAGCCTCCAGCAAGAAGATACAGTCATGGAGGGAGACCGGAAGCCTCCAGCAAGAGACACAGTCATGGAGGGAGACAGGAAGCCTCCAGCAAGAAGATACAGTCATGGAGGGATACAGGAAGCCTCCAGCAAGAAGATACAGTCATGAGGGAGACGGGAAGCCTCCACCAAGGAGACACAATCATGGAGGGAGACAGGAAGCTCCACCAAGGAGACACAGTCATGGAGGGAGACAGGAAGCCTCCACCAAGGAGACACAGTCATGGAGGGAGACAGGAAGCCTCCACCAAGGAGACACAGTCATGGAGGGAGACAGGAAGCCTCTACCAGGGAGATACAGTCATGGAGGGAGACCGGAAGCCTCCAGCAAGAAGATACATTCATGGAGGGAGACAGGAAGCCTCCACCAAGGAGACACAGTCGGGGAGGGAGACAGGAAGCCTCCACCAGGGAGACACAATTATGGAGGGAGCACAGCCCTCCACCAGGGAGACTACAGTCATGAGGGAACGGTGCAGGCCTACCCACACTATACACGGTGAAGGTCAGGCCTACCCACCACTATACACGGTGAAAGTGCCAGGCCTACTCACCAATATACACGGTGAAGGTGCCAGGCCTACCCACCACTATACACGGTGAAGGTGCCAGGGTTACCCACCACTATACACGGTGAAGGTGCCAGGCCTACCCACCACTATACACGGTGAAGGTGCCAGGCCTACCCACTACTATACACGGTGAAGGTGCCAGGCCTACCCACTACTATACACGGTGAAGGTGCCAGGCCTACCCACTACTATACACGGTGAAGGTGCCAGGCCTACCCACCACTATACTGTGTCAGTAATCTGGGAGGAATTGGAGATTAATCTCAATGAAAAGCAGACTCGACATAGAGTGAGAGAGAGAACACTGTGTCAACTTCAGTGAGAGTGAGAACACTGTGTCAACTTCAGTGAGAGAACACTGTGTCAACATCAGTGAGAGAACACTGTGTCAACTTCAGTGAGAGAACACTGTGTCAACATCAGTGTGAGAGAGAACACTGTGTCAACAACAGTGAGAGAGAACACTGTGTCAACATCAGTGAGAGAGAACACTGTGTCAACATCAGTGAGAGAGAACACTGTGTCATCATCAGTGAGAGAGAACACTGTGCCAACATCAGTGAGAGAGAACACTGTGTCAACAACAGTGAGAGAGAACACTGTCAACAACAGTGAGAGAGAACACTGTGTCAACATCAGTGAGAGAGAACACTGTGTCAACATCAGTGAGAGAGAACACTGTGCCAACATCAGTGAGAGAGAACACTGTGTCAACATCAGTGAGAGAGAACACTGTGTCAACAACAGTGAGAGAGAACATTGTCAACAACAGTGAGAGAGAACACTGTGTCAACATCAGTGAGAGAGAACACTGTGTCAACATCAGTGAGAGAGAACACTGTGTCAACAACAGTGAGAGAGAACACTGTGCCAACATCAGTGAGAGAGAACACTGTGTCAACATCAGTGAGAGAGAGAACACTGTGTCAACATCAGTGAGAGAGAGAACACTGTGTCAACATCAGTGAGAGAGAGAACACTGTGTCAACATCAGTGTTCGCTAAAACAATATTAAAAGCAAATATAAATATTCTAAACGACAATGGATCACTAACTCCTGCAGATGTCTGATCAACCAGGCTGTGATGATTAAGACACATGTACAACAGTAGAGTATCGTTATTGTTGAAAAGTTTGGCCTACATTGTAGGCTTCTTCAGTCAAATATAGATTCAACAGTGTACTAGTGCAATAAGGATAATGTCATCAGTCTATCAACCTTAGAGAAATTGTATCTGAGGTGGTCAGTCCCCCAGGGACTGACAGTAAGTGTTGAGAGTTGGTAGCTGATCTTACTGACCTTGTGAATAGTTACCAGAGGTCACACCAGGTCACACTACATGTCTGCTGCAGTTACTCTGCTGTCACCATAGACTGTGGTGATACTAGGTTGTTATACTAGGCTGTGGTGATACTAGGTTGTTATACTAGGCTGTGGTGATACTAGGTTGTTATACTAGGCTGTGGTGATACTAGGTTGTTATACTAGGCTGTGGTGATACTAGGTTGTTATACTAGGCTGTGGTGATACTAGGTTGTTATACTAGGCTTTGGTGATACTAGGTTGTTATACTAGGCTGTGGTGATACTAGGTTGTTATACTAGGCTGTGGTGATACTAGGTTGTTATATTAGGCTGTGGTGATACTAGGTTGTTTTACTAGGTTGTTATATTACGCTGTGGTGATACTAGGTTGTTATACTATGCTATTGTGGTGATACTAGGTTGTTATACTATTGTGGTGATACTAGGTTATTATACTAGGCTGTGGTGATTCTAGGTTATTATACTAGGCTTTGGTGATACTAGGTTGTTATACTAGGCTGTGGTGATACTAGGTTGTTATACTAGGCTGTGGTGATACTAGGTTGTTATACTAGGCTGTGGTGATACTAGGTTGTTATACTAGGCTGTGGTGATACTAGGTTGTTATACTAGGCTGTGGTGATGCTCTTAGGCGCACGCAAGCAAGCAAGCACACACACACACACACACACGGGTCAGAGGAGACATGATAGCGACATACAAAATACTGCGGGGAATTGACAAGGTAGACAGTGACAGGATGTTCCAGAGAGGGAACACAGAAACAAGGGGACACAACTGGAAGCTGAAGACTCAGATGAGTCAAAGGGATGTTAGGAAGCATTTCTTCAGCCACAGAGTAGTCAGGAAGTGGAATAGTCTAGAGAAAACCACAATTAGGTGAGTACAATTAGGTGAGTACACACACACAAACACACACACACACACAAACACACACACACACACAAACACACACACAAACACACACAAACACACACACACACACACACACACACACACACACACACACGGAGGCAGATAACACATGAGTTACTTAGACGTCAGTAAGTACCTCCAGTCTTGGGTTAGAATAAGGAGGCTGGGAAGGCAGTCACCATACACAGCTTCAAGACTAGGCATGATACGGCCCGCAGAGCCCAGGAACCACTGAATGCCGGCCAGCATTGAAATTGAGAGCTGGGCCCAGGCAAAGCCGGATTAATATATTGTAGGCCCCTTGGCTACAGGTACTATGAAGCCCCTGGGCTACAGGTACTATGAAGCCCCTGGGCTACAGGTACTGTGAGGCCCCTGGGCTACAAGTACTATGAAGCCCCTGGGCTTCAGGTACTGTGAGGCCCCTGTTCTACAGGTACTATGAAGCCCCTGGGCTACAGGTACTGTGAGGCCCCTGTTCTACAGGTACTATGAAGCCCCTGGGCTACAGGTACTGTGAGGCCCCTGGGCTACAGGTACTATGAAGCCCCTGAGCTACAGGTACTGTGAGGCCCCTGTTCTACAGGTACTATGAGGCCCCTGGGCTTCAGGTACTGTGAGGTCCCTGGGCTACAGGTACTATGAGGCCCCTTGGCTACAGGTGCTGTGAGGCCCCTGGGCTACAGGTTCTGTGAGGCCCCTGGGCTACAGGTACTATAAGGCCCCTGGGCTACAGGCACTATAAGGCCCCTGGGCTACAGGTACTATAAGGCCCCTGGCTATAGGTACTGTGAGGCCCCTGGGCTACAGGTACTATAAGGCCCCTGGGCTACAGGTACTATAAGGCCCCTGTGCTACAGGTACTATGAGGCCCCTGGGCTACATGTACTGCGAGGTCCCTGGGCTACAGGTACTGTGAGGTCCCTGGGCTACATGTATTGTGAGGTCCCTGGGCTACAGGTACTGTGAGGCCCCTGGGCTACAGGTACTGTGAGGCCCCTGGGCTACAGGTACTGTGAGGCCCCTGGGTTACAGGTACTGTGAGACCCCTGGGCTACAGATACTGTGAGGCCCCTGGTCTACAGGTACTGTGAGGCCCATGGGCTACAGGTACTGTGAGGCCCCTAGGCTACAGGTACTGTGAGGCCCCTAGGCTACAGGTACTGTGAGGCCCCTGGGCTACAGGTACTGTGAGGTCCTTGGGCTACAGGTACTGTGAGGCCCCTGGGCTACAGGTACTGTGAGGCCCCTGGGCTACAGGTACTGTGAGGCCCCTGGGTTACAAGTACTGTGAGGCCCCTGGGCTACAGGTACTGTGAGGCCCCTGGGCTACAGGTACTGTGAGGCCCCTGGGCTACAGATACTGTGAGGCCCCTGGGCTACAGGTACTGTGAGGCCCCTGGGTTACAAGTACTGTGAGGCCCCTGGGCTACAGGTACTGTGAGGTCCCTGGGCTACAGGTACTGTGAGGCCCCTGGGCTACAGGTACTGTGAGGCCCTGGGCTACAGGTACTGTGAGGCCCCTGGGCTACAGGTACTGTGAGGCCCATGGGCTAAGGTACTGTGAGGCCCCTAGGCTACAGGTACTGTGAGGCCCCTGGGCTACAGGTACTGTGAGGCCCTGGGCTACAGGTACTGTGAGGTCCCTGGGCTATAGGTACTGTGAGGCCCCTGGGCTACTGGTACTGTGAGGCCCCTGGCTACAGGTACTGTGAGGCCCCTGGGCTACAGGTACTGTGAGGTCCCTGGGCTTCAGGTACTGTGAGGTTCCTGGGCAACTGGTACTGTGAGGCCCCTGGGCTCAGGTACTGTGAGGCTACTGGTACTGTGAGGCCCCTGGGCTACAGGTACCGTGAGATCCCTGGGCTACAGGTACTGTGAGGCTACTGGTACTGTGAGGCTCCTGGGCTACAGGTACTGTGAGGCCCCTTGACTACAGGTACTGTGAGGCCCCTGGGCTACAGGTACTGTGAGGTCCCCAGTGATATTTTTAAAAATGAAAACAGCTAAAGAAATTTTAAATTTATTGTTGCAAAACTAACCACAATTAAAATTCCAACATTTGTTTGCGTAATTTGTCCAAAACATCAGTAAACTGTAAGTTATTGAGAATATCTCTGGAGAACCCTGAGTTGCAGCCCCTAAAACCCATGCCTTAATCCGGCCCTGGGTCCAGGAGCTGCGTCTCAACCCCACAGAGACAAGTGGGTGAGCGCGCTCAGTAGTGGTAATGTCAATGCCGTCGTAAGTAGCGATCTTTCCGGCAATTATCTTTTATTCTGCTCTAATGACCTACGCTTTCTGTAATTATTGTTCGTTCTCCTACTCTGCTTACCTTTATCCTTCATTCTCACTTCCTTCTCTCCCACTTCATTCCCACTTCCTTCTCTACCACTTCATTCCCACTTCATTTCCACTTCCTTCTCTCCCACTTCATTCCCACTTCCTTCTCTACCACTTCATTTCCACTTCCTTCTCTCCCACTTTATTCCCACTTCCTTCATTTCCACTTCCTTCTCTCCCACTTTATTCCCACTTCCTTCATTTCCACTTCCTTCTCTCCCACTTTATTCCCACTTCCTTCATTCCCACTTCCTTCTCTCCCACTTCTTTTATTCTCACTTCCGTCTCCCACTTCCTCTCCCATTTCCTTCATTCCCACTTCCTTCTCTCCCATTTCATTTCAACTTCCTTCTCTCCCATTTCATTTCAACTTCCTTCTCTCCCATTTCATTCCCACCCCCTTCTCCCACTTCATTCCCACGTCCTTCTCCCACTTCTTTCTCTTCCACTTCCTTCTCCCACTTCTTTCTCTTCCACTTCCTTCTCCCACTTCTTTCTCTTCCACTTCATTCCCACTTCCTTCTCTCTTCGCACCTTGAGATTTTGTTTCCTCGTTTTTTCCTCCGTCTCGTTTTCTTTATTTTCGTCATTCTTGTTTTCCGTTTTCTTTCTTGTTTTCCTTATTTTATTCTTCCTTTTCCTGCGCCTCCTCTTCTTCTTTTGATACTGAATTAAGAGAATTAAGATTCTCCTGGTAGAGGTGGCACTGTCTCCAGTGTCACAGTATCAGTATCAAAGTAATGTGGCACTGTCTCCAGTGTCACAGTATCAGTATCAAAGTAATGTGGCACTGTCTCCAGTGTCACAGTATCAGTATCACAGTAATGTTGTACTGTCGCCAGTGTCACAGTATCAGTATCACAGTAGTGTTGTACTGTCTCCAGTGTCACATTATCAGTATCACAGTAATGTACTGTCTCCAGTGTCACAGTATCAGTATCACAGTAATGTTGTACTGTCTCCAGTGTCACAGTATCAGTATCACAGTAATGTTGTACTGTCTCTAGTGTCACAGTATCAGTATCACAGTAATGTGACAATGTCTCCAGTGTCACAGTATCAGTATCACAGTAATGTTGTACTGTCTCCAGTGTCACAGTATCAGTATCACAGTAATGTGACACTGTCTTCAGTGTCACAGTATCAGTATCACAGTAATGTGACACTGCCTCCAGTGTCACAGTAATGTGACACTGTCTCCAGTGTCACACAGTATCAGTATGACACTAATGTGACACTGTATCCGGTGTCACAGTACCATTAGTGTTTATGATCCTGGTTGTGTGACATGGTATGGCCCTTGCGGATTTAGCGCTTCTCGGCGAATAAAGAAATAATAATTATAATAATAATAATAATAATATAATGATATAAGTGGATATTATTTAGTGATTATTTATATTAGACTCAGATGTGGCACCCTAGCATGTGTATTTATTTTATTTTGCTGTTAGACGTGGCAACGCAGGGTTTATTTACATTTTATTTTGCTGTTAAACGTGGCAACGCAGGGGTTGTTTACATTTTATTTTTGTTAGACGTGGCAACGCAGGGTTTGTTTACATTTTATTTTTCTGTTAGACGTGGCAACGCAGGGTTTGTTTACATTTTCTTGACGCCATTTATTTTGGCGCGGAAATTTATTTTATTAGAGCTGAGACTTACCATGCAGACTGGGTAAACAAGGGTTTGTTGTCCACAGATAACCTGCATGCATAGCGACGTTTCGGTCCGACCTGGACCATTAACTAGTCACTAGTTGGACCGAAACGTCATCATAAGTTCCATTCTCTTGTGTGCGAGTTGTTTATGTATTGTTCCAGTCACGGTGTTGTGACTTTTTGTTGGTTCTCTTACTTTGCTTACCTTCTTCCTTCTCTCCCACTTCCTACTCTCCCACTTCCTTCTCTCCCACTTCCTTCTCTCCCACTTCCTTCTCTCCCACTTCTTTTTCTCCCGCTTCCTACTCTCCCACTTCCTTCTCTCCCACTTATTTCTCTCCCGCTTCCTACTCTCCCACTTCCTTCTCTCCCACTTCATTCTCTCCCACGTCCTTCTCTCCCATTTCCTTCTCCCACTTCCTACTCTCCCACATCATTTTCTCCCACTTCCTACTCTCTCACTTCCTACTCTCCCATTTCCTTCTCTCCCACTTCCTTCTCCCACTTCCTTCTTTCCCACTTCCTTCTCTCCCATTTCCTACTCTCCCACTTCCTTCTCTCCTACTTCCTTCTCTCCCACTTTCGTATCCCACCTCCTCTCCCATTTCCTTCTCTCCCACTTCCTTCTCTCCCACTTCCTTCTCTCCCACTTCCTTCTCTCCCACTTCCTTCTCCCCCACTTCCTTCTCCCCCACTTCCTTCTCTCCTCGCACCTTGAAATCTTACGTTTCCTTACATTTTCCTCCACCTTTCCTTTCTTTTCGTCCTCTTCTTTCTCTCCTTCAAAGGGTTTTGTTTTTCCCAGGCTTGAACACCACTGGGTTTGTTTGGTGTGTGATGATTATTACATTTGTGGCTGCTGTGCTTGGCCACTGACACACTCTTCAAATTTCTATAAATTACCCACATGTTGATGATGATTTAAGTCTCCTGCTGCCTACAATACTGTCTCCTGCTGCCTACAATACTGTCTCCTGCTGCCTACAATACTGTCTCCTGCTGCCTACAATACTGTCTCATGCTGCCTACAATACTGTCTCCTGCTGCCTACAATACTGTCTCCTGCTGCCTACAATACTGTCTCATGCTGCCTACAATACTGTCTCCTGCTGCCTACAATACTGTCTCATGCTGCCTACAATACTGTCTCCTGCTGCCTACAATACTGTCTCATGCTGCCTCACAATACTGTCTCATGCTGCCTACAATCTGTCTCCTGCTGCCTACAATACTGTCTCCTGCTGCCTACAATACTGTCTCATGCTGCCTACAATACTGTCTCCTGCTGCCTACAATACTGTCTCATGCTGCCTACAATACTGTCTCATGCTGCCTACAATACTGTCTCCTGCTGCCTACAATACTGTCTCCTGCTGCCTACAATACTGTCTCCTGCTGCCTACAATACTGTCTCCTGCTGCCTACAATACTGTCTCCTGCTGCCTACAATACTGTCTCCTGCTGCCTACAATACTGTCTCCTGCTGCCTACAATACTGCCTCCTGCTGCCTACAATACTGTCTCCTGCTGCCTACAATACTGTCTCCTGCTGCTACATTGTCCTGCTTACAATACTGTCTCCTGCTGCCTACAATACTGCTCCTGCTCCTACAATACTGTCTCCTGCTGCCTACAATACTGTCTCCTGCTGCTCTACAATACTGTCTCCTGCTGCCTACAATACTGTCTCCTCTGTATTCCTAGAAGCTCCGTATTAGCGAAAGTTTCAAGCAATAAAGATACCCAACTGTTGCACATGTGTCTTACTCATCAGCTGCATGAGGTTTTTTTTTTTTTGCCTTATTAGATTTCAAGCCTTTCGACTTATATATATATATATATATATATATATATATATATATATATATATATATATATATATATATATATATATATAATAGGGGACCCAAACCTCGGGAAGTGGATAAAAAAGGGTTAAGGAAAATATTTTGGGTTTTTTTAACCATTTGAATATTCCCCTTCCCAACACCCCCTCTTTTCATTCTTTTTTTTTTTTCAATAGGTATATTTTAGTACATAATATGGTACAAAGGGTTTAAAGATATATTTTATAAAGATGGATATACAGCAAGAGGTGCGAGGTAAATTTTAGTACATATTGTTACATGCCTGTCACTGATTATAATTGAAAAAACTCATCCAGCCCCCAACGGGGCGTGCCCAAAATACAGTTTTTATTCCCCTCTGAACAGCAGGGTGGTCGCTGGAACAGAAAGATATATATTTTTTTTTTATTAAAATATTAAAATAAAAAAAAAAAATTTCATATATTATATATTTTGGAAAAGGGGGTTTTCACTACAGTTTAAAAAAACATTTACACCCCTCCTTAAATGCCGGCACTTTCTTCCCCCCTTTCCCGAATCAAGCCGGCCTGCCGGTTTTAACCCCTTCATAAATTTATTGTCCCCTCCCAAAGGTCGTTTAAAAACCCTATGCCCCATTACCCTTCTGTAACTGCTTCTGGAAAACCAAGTTTCCCAAAAACCCCCCCCTCCTCCAACCTTTCCAGGCGACCCCTACCCCGCCCCCCATACGTTAACACCCAACACTTGCCGTTACTTTCATTCCCAAAATCAACAACCCCCCTCACTCTCTGAAATCTTTTGGTATTGCACCTCCTCCAATTTCCCTCCTTTTTCTGTTTATTAACCCCACATTGACCTAGAATGAAAATTCCCCGCCCACCTTTTGTTGCAACTTCTCACCCTCTTCACACCCTATAAGGGTTGGTTTTTTTTTTTTTTTAGGCGGGTTTTTGTCTAAACCCAAGTGCCCCCCACCCTTTTCCCTCACAATTCTAAGGGTTCCCCCTCACCTTCTGACCCCCCGCCAATTCCATCCCAAATTCGAAACCTTTCCTCCATCTTTCCCCCCAAACTGAAATCCCAACTTTCCCCTATTTTTTTTTTCCCATACCATTTTCCTATATTATTTCAATTTTTTTTTAAATCCAAAACCAAATTGAGTTTCTTCAGAATTAAAAGCAAGTGCATCAGAAAAAGCAAGTACAATATTTGATTTTGTTTTTTACTTTTTTTAACACCTCTTGCCAAGACCCTCAAATTACTTTTAAACCCCCTTTAAATTGAAAACCACGGGAATTTTCACATTTGAACCCATTTCGGGGAAAAGCCCCTTTCCCCCCAACTCTAACCAGCCCATTCCTATAAAAACTTTCATCTTTTTCCTTCCCCCTTTCCAAAACCTGAACTCTGCCAATTCCCCCTTCTACCCAAAAATCCTTTTAAACCAAAATGACAAAAACATTTTTTACCAAAAACGTTACCTTTGTTTTATTAAACACTTGGTCTACACACCCCCACCTTTCCCAAAGCCCCGTTCATTCTATTTTTCGTTTTTTTAATTTTTCAATAATAATCTACCAAATTCTGGTAATAACAGTTTTTTATTTTTTGATTTTTTTCCCCTTTTTTTAAAAGGGAAAAATAAGTTCTGCCCAATCCCAGGTATTTTTTCCATACATTTATTAAATAATAACCCAACCATCCAAAAAATATCCCCCCCTGTTTTAACATTTTATCATATCAATTCCAGCTCCACCCCTTTCATTTCCCCTGCCCCAACTTCCCTCACCCCAATGGCTCTTCCACACTCCTAAAGATTTATTCCTCCGCCCTAAACGAAAACCTTCCCCTTCTTTTAAACATTTAACAAACCTAAAATTTCTTCCCTTTCCCCAACTTAACTCCCTTTAATAATCCTCTCCATTTTTAACTGAAATCCCTTTGTTCTTTTCTCACCTTTCTCCACTGCTCACATTTCAAGCCAGAGTGGAGGAGAGGGAGGCGGATGTAGCAGGGGATAATACGTTGATAAGGAAGTATTGATTGAGATTGAAGGGGACTGTATCTTCGCTGCGTGTTTGGGGTCTGTGCGTGTTTAACAGTGGGTCTGTCTATCCGGGGTACCCCTCTCCTTCCCCACGGAGCGATATTACCGTAGCCAGGGTCTGGTATTTACGTAGAAAGGGTTTGGTATTAACGTAGTCAGGGTTTGGTATTAACGTAGCCAGAGACTGGTATTAACGTAGCCAGGGTCTGGTATTAACGTAGCCAGGGTCTGGTATTACCGTAGCCAGGGTCTGGTATTACCGTAGCCAGGGTCTGTTGTTGTTACTGCTGCTGTTGTTGCTACTGTTAATCTTCTCCATAAGTTCTTGAGTGTTCCGGAGTGATTGTTCCGTGTTCCGTGTCGGATGTTACTAGTGTCGCTCCGGAAGGGGAGGTGTTCCGTGAAATGCTCCTGACGACTCGGACTGTACGTGACATGACGAGACACGTAGAGAACGTGTGTGTGTACTCACCTATTTGTGGCTGTAGAGGTTGATTCATAGCTCCTGTCCCCGGTGTGTGTGTGTGAACGGGAAGTAAAAGAGGGAGAGATGATAAGGAAGAGAGGAAGATTACATATTAATGGAATCAGAAGAAAATAACAGGGGAATACGAACACAAAATAACCAAGGAGATACGAACACAAGAAAATAACCAGGGGAATACGAACACAAAATAACCGAGGAGATACGAACACAAGAAAGACTTAGAATTAACACGAACACTCGATAAAGAGAAGACAAGATCAATACGAGTATAGAAAATGATGTTTCTTTGTAAGGAAGTTGAACACTTGGGAGTGAAAGTATTTGAAAAGATGTGAAATAAAGTGAAAGGAGTTTGTATTGACCGTTGTTGAGAGAGAAAACAGAAAAACAACGGTAACGGCTGCTGTCAACAGATCCTTTCAACGGCTGTTGTTGTTGTAAAAGATACTCCAGTATAATTAAGAATTTTGTACGACGATCGAAACGTTGCAACACGACTGGCAACTATAATAGCATCACCTGGGCACTGGGGATGGCACACACACACACACACACACACACACACACACACACACACACACACACACACACACACACACACACTGTATGGTGTATACAGTATTAAACTACAGAGCAGTGTCGCTGACGTGTATAGTATGCATAGTTGTGGAGAAGCTTATCAGGAGAAGAGTGCTGGAGCACTTAGAAAGGAATGAGCTTATACTCGATAACCAGCACGGTTTCAGGGAAGGGAAATCCTGTGTCACAAACCTACTGATATACAATAACATCACAGTAACAGGTGATATCACAATATACTGGACAACCACTGTGAAAAATAGCGAAATTCCAAGCCCTTTCGTGGCTTCTCACATTATCAAGGAACTATAAAAATAAAAGGTTAACATTAAGGCATACAAGGACGAGACTACACCTCACTGTCACCCAACAACACCTGAAGTCTGCCAAGTGCTGAACCAAACACCCAAAGATGTCTCCTCATTTTGTGACTTAATGATGTAGGTATGAAGTCAGTGATCCGTGAAAACCTTATATTCTACCCAAAAAATTGTCTAATGAACCTTAAGTTCTTCCTAAATTTTATTAATTATAAATGAATCCAATTATATAATTTATTATAATTAATAAAATTTAGGAAGAACTTAAGGTACATTAGACAAATTTTTGGGTAGAATATGAGGTGTTCCACGTACCTACCTACCTACCTACCTACCTACCTACCTACCTACCTACCTACCTACCTACCTACCTACCTACATCATCAAGTCACAAACTGAGGAGACTTCCTTGTCATTGTAACCGAACTGTACTCCCTCCTTCGTGAGTCGAATTACCTGGTCTTCTGATGTAGGGTGTCTTATACACAAAGGTACCCACCTGTCAGTGGATACACTGAGAGATTAATACCTCTCAGTGATTGTACACTGAGATATTAGCACCTCTCAGTGGATATACACTGAAATAAACACCTCTCAGTGGACATATATATACTGAGAGACAAACACTTCTGGGTGGGCAAGTCTCAGTGTCCGTACAAAAACAGTATCACCAGCAAATCATTTTATGAATGAGAGTGAAGGTTGCGGCCATGATGGTGTGATGTCAACAATGGTTGGTAGTAGTAGTATTGACCTGGTGTGAGGTTGACCTCATCTCTCAAGGTCTCTCCCCGGAGTCTATATACACCAGATGATTTGTGTCAACACCACCTGATTTGTGTCAACAACAGCTGATTTGTGTCAACACCACCTGATTTGTGTCAACACCAGCTGATTTGTGTCAACACCACCTGATTTGTGTCAACACCACCTGATTTGTGGCAACACCAGCTGATCTGTGTCAACACAATCTGATCTGTGTCAACACCAGCTGACTTGTGGCAACACCAGCTGGTATTTCAACAGGTGACGTCGCTGTTTGAAGTAATCCTTAAGTTGGGTTACTAAGGTAACTTTTAACATCGTTCCCCTTCGAACCGGCGAAGGGTCTTGATTCAAGGAATTGGAGCTACCCTTTTTCCCTATTTTTCGGATCAAACCTGATTATCTCTCATTCCAAAGATCTGTCCGACGCCCCCTAGGGATTTACGGCTTCCCTAATAATAATAAGAAGAAGAAGAAGAAGAGGAAGAAGAACTAATAATTATAAGGAAGAAAACATTGCAAGTATAATTTTTTAACAAAGATGATATAATTTAAGGGGTTTGGTCCTAGATAAATGGTGTTGAATCCTGCGTTACGGTCCAGTGTCAACAAGTGCTCAAAGCCTCTACAAAATTGAGAATATAATAGAGATGGTTCATTTGCAGGAAGGTTTGATCCTACAAACACAGTGTTGAAGGCTGCCTGAGGCTGCCTGAGTCAACACTCACCACCCAACACCTCTCTCTCTCTTTAACACTTGATCAGCCCTGACATTTAAAATGTTTGTGTGTGTGTGTGTGTGTGTGTGTGTGTGTTTGTGTGTGTGTGTGTGTGTGTGTGTGTGTGTGTGTGTGTGTGTGTGTGTGTGTGTGTGTGTTGTGTGTGTGTGTGTGTGTGTGTGTGTGTGTTGTGTGTGTGTGTGTGTGTGTGTGTGTGTGTGTTGTGTGTGTGTGTGTGTGTGTGTGTGTGTGTGTGTTTGTGTTGTGTGTGTTTGTGTGTGTGTGTGTTTTGTGTGTGTGTGTGTGTGTGTTTGTGTGTGTGTGTGTGTGTGTGTGTGTGTGTGTGTGTGTGTGTGTGTGTTGTGTTACCCAGGTAACCCCAGAGTGACTTTTCCTCACTAATTTCAACTCGACTTTCTCTTTTTATGTAAATTTTTTATTGGCTATTGTTTGTATATTACCCCGCCGCCGCCGCCGCCGCCGCCGCTCCTCTTAAACTTACGACTATTTTATGCAGTTTAAAAACTAAAATTTGTTTCCTTTTAATAGTAAATAATATATCTTCAGATTATTCCACTAATTTATTGCCCTCCTTCACACCTCAGTGAAACTATTATTACGGGTGTTTCAAAATCACGGACCCAATTTCAAAGCAGACTCCTTTCAAATTATGTCCATCTCTCTGAAATACCCTATATATATATATATATATATATATATATATATAATGAATATTTAAAAGTTCTTGAAATACTTAAATAAGTTAAATAATTAGGAAGTTTTATTAAAAAAAAAAACTTGGGTTTTTAGGTTCAATTCAAATTTTGTCAACTTCCAAGGAGGAAAAAATATATTGAGAAATAAATATTAAATATTACGATTTTGCTCAACTTCGATTTAAAATTATGATTATATTATATGTTAAGGATTATCGAATGTCAGTCATTAAGGACTATCAGAGTTATTAACACTATTAGTTGTGTTGATCCCTGAGTACTATTGACTACTGACCACTGACACTTTAGCACCTCAACACTGACACCTAACCCACCTAGAATAGTCTTGTTGCAGTGTATATACCCTGAGATACGTCTACCAGTGTATATACCTGACATACGTCTCCCAGTGTATATACCTGAGATACGTCTCCCAATGTATATACATGAGATACGTCTCCCAGTGCATATACCTGAGATACGTCTCCCAGTGTATATACTTGAGATACGTCTCCCAGTGCATATACCTGAGATACGTCTCCCAGTGCATATACCTGAGATACGTCTCCCAGTGTATATACCTGAGATACGTCTCCCAGTGTATATACCCTGAGATACGTCTCCCAGTGTATATACCCTGAGATACGTCTCCCAGTGCATATACTTGAGATACGTCTCCCAGTGCATATACCTGAGATACGTCTCCCAGTGTATATACCTGAGATACGTCTCCCAGTGCATATACCTGAGATACGTCTCCCAGTGTATATACCTGAGATACGTCTCCCAGTGTATATACCCTGAGATACGTCTCCCAGTGTATATACCCTGAGATACGTCTCCCAGTGTATATACCCTGAGATACGTCTCCCAGTGTATATACCCTGAGATACGTCTCTCAGTGTATATACCCTGAGATACGTCTCCCAGTGTATATACCCTGAGATACGTCTCTCAGTGTATATACCACCAGAAACGCAGCAATTTTCAGTTATAATAGCTTATTATCAACTCTCTCTCTTGCTGTCACGATTTAGCGGGAAGGAAGGCTGGGAGCCATTTTTTTTTTTTGGCGGGTAACAAAATTGGGGTTAATTTTGGCGGGAAGGAAGTTGGGAGTAAATTTAGCGGGAAGGAAAGTTGATGGATAGTTTTGGCGGGAAAAAAAATATGCCGATTTTGGCGCGATATAAAAAAAAATGGTCAAATTTGGCGGGAAGAAAAGTTGGAGGCCAATTTTGGCGTGGAAAAAAGGTGCCAAATTTTGGCGCTAAATAAAAAAAAATAAGTTACTTTTGGCGGGGAAAAAAGTTGAAGGAAACGGGTCATTAAAGTCGAAGTTTCGACTGACGGAGGAGAAAGTTGCCAGCAGTTTCGCCCAACGAAGAAATAATCGTCAGTGAATACTGCCAAGTGAAGAGCTCTTGATCCCAGGAGTTGGTGCAGCCACATTTGGATCACTCCTCATTAACTCTCATTGTCCAGGTGATATATGACCCCTGCGGGTTTAACGTTTACCCATTAATATAATAATAATACCAATAATAATAATATCACAAATTCGATAGATAATAAGGATCCCTCCAGTAATAAGGATCCCTCCAGTAATAAGGATCCCTCCAGTAATAAGGATCCCTCCAGTAATAAGGATCCCTCCAATAATGAGGATCCCTCCAGTAATAAGGATCCTTCCAGTAATAAGGATCCCTCCAGTAATGAGGATCCCTCCAGTAATAAGGATACCTCCAGTAATAAGGATCCCTCCAGTAATAAGGATCCCTCCAGTAATGAGGATCCCTCCAGTAATAAGGATCCATCCAGTAATAAGGATCCCTCCAGTAATGAGAATCCCTCAAAGTAAGGATACGCTCATAAAGGTCTCAGAGAGATCACTCGATCAGGACTCCAGATAAGATCCCCAGTATAAGTCCCCCAAGAAATAGATCCTCAGTAATAGATCCCCAATGAAGTCCTCAGTTGAGATCCCAGGAGTTGGTCAGCTCACTATGGATCCTCCAAATGAGGATCCCCAGTAATCAGGTATAAAAGTGACCCTCAGGTTTAAGTATACCCATTAATATAGTAATAGATCACCAATAATAATAATCATCCAAATAGGATTAGTAATGAGGATCCCTCCAGTAATAAGGATCCTCCAGTAATAAGGATCCCTCCAGTAATAAGGATCCCTCCAGTAATAAGGATCCATCCAGTAATAAGTGATCCTTCCAGTAATAAGGATCCCTCCAGTAATAAGGATCCCTCCAGTAATAAGGATCCCTCCAGTAATAAGGATCCCTCCAGTAATAAGGATCCCTCCAGTAATAAGGATCCCTCCAGTAATAAGGATCCCTCCAGTAATAAGGATCCCTCCAGTAATAAGGATCCCTCCAGTAATAAGGATCCTTCCAGTAATAAGGTCAGGGGAAATAGCGTACCCGTACACTAGTTGACAATTTACATCAGTTTACAAGTGAACTGATGTCACCACTGGTTAACTCAGGGCTACTATACTACTACTACCACCATCATCTCCCTCAACCACTATCATCTCCTTCAACTACCACCATCACGTCCCTCATCTACCACCATCACTTCCCTCAACTACCACCATCACCTCCCTCAACAACCATCATCATCTCCCTCAACTACCACCATCACCTCCCTCAACTACCACCATCTCCCTCAACTACCACCATCACCTCCCTCAACTACCACCATCACCTCCCTCATCTACCACCATCTCCCTCATCTACCACAATCACCTCCCTCAACTACCACAATCTCCCTCTACTACTATCATCACTTCCCTCAACTACCACCATCTCCCTCAACTACCATCATCACTCCCTCAGCTACCACCATCACCTCCCTCAGCTACCACCATCACCTCCCTCAGCTACCACCATCACCTCCCTCAGCTACCACCATCACCTCCCTCAGCTACCACCATCACCTCCCTCAGCTACCACCATCTGGAAGAATCAATATCTGCAACATGTGCGAATGTTTGTTTGGATTAAGAAGACGTGAGTAAACACTAGGACATATTAGAAAACGTTTTGGTCCTGGGAAGTGATCAAGGTCCCAGGATCGAAACGTTTTCTAATATGTTCTAGTGTTTGTTTACGTGTGTTTCTAAGCCAATTATGTCGGTATATGTTACCAATGTTTACATCGTCTGTATTTGTAGACGTTTCGCCATCCAGTGGCTTTATCAATACAAATATATGGAGATAATCATATCCTTGTTTTGTGTTGATAAAGCCACCGGATGCGAAACGTCTACATACTCAATGTTTCACATGTGTCTAATTCTTCGTCTTGTGGGTATCGTGTACCATACATGTACTACTATGGTGAAGTCCGCGTGTAGGTGACAGAGAAGGGGGGGAGTAAGGCAGACAGACAGCTTTAAGCTGGGTAATATGCTTGGAAGGTTTAAAGACAGTGCCGTACTGTCTGGCAGTGGCACTCTCTGACAAGGTAAGAACCACCGTAGGCTGGGTGGTCAGATAGGCTTACTGCATCGTTGAGCTTTCCTTACAGCCTAAGAGGTGTCAGTCCACCAGCCTAAGAGCTGTCAGTCCACCAGCCTAAGAGGTGTCAGTCCACCAGCCTAAGAGCTGTCAGTCCACCAGCCTAAGAGGTGTCAGTCCACCAGCCTAAGAGGTGTCAGTCCACCTCAGCTCATTTACACTGGGAGATGTCTGCTCAGTGACACAGTCAGGTACCAGTGCGCCAGGTACTAGTTACCGAGAGAGAGAGAGATTTAATAAAACTGGATAAATTGGCAATGAGTTGCTCCCTGTTCTATGATAGGTACACAGTGGGAACACAAGCCAGCAGTGTCTGCTGTCATGTTCCATCACGCTGGTGCTCATGCAAGGTGTTAAAATGTGTCAGCCTGAACTGGCAGCCTCCAGTAGTGTCAGCCTGAACTGGCAGCCTCCAGTAGTGTCAGCCTGAACTGGCAGCCTCCAGTAGTGTCAGCCTGAACTGGGAGACTTCAGTAGTGTCATCCTGAGCTGGGAGACTTCAGTAGTAGTGTCAGCTTAAGCTAGGAGACTTTCAGTAGGGTCAGCCTGTGCTGGAAGACTTCAGTAGATAAATGAGGATATGGTCAAGTATTCCATTAAAGGTTCATCAGCTAGGGCAGCATCAAAGGTCACCTTCCAGCAGAACTACAGTTACTATCACTTGGGAATTACCATTTCTCAGGATGACCTATTAAAATGCGTTAAGAGAAGTGATATTTATAAATGAGTGTGTGTGTGTGTGTGTGTAGGCCAGTGTTGCAACACAGGAGGGGGGTAAGGAGGGAGGGTGTGGCTAGGCTGGACGGGTACAGCTAAGCGACCTTCGCGTGCCTTGTTGCACCAAGCACACCTCCACACCATCTCTTATTTCCCTTTGTTGCAACTCGTCCCACACAAGAGGGCGACCCACGAGGGTGTGGGTAGGTGCTATTGGTCACCCCAGCACCAGAGCCATCTATGGCTCAGCAGCCTCAGCACTCGACAGAGCCATCTGTTGACGGGGTTTTTCAGGTCCTCTTTTTCAGCGCGTACAGTTACCTGACCTTGAGTGAACAAGAGGCAAGGCAGTGGAGGGAACCCTCAAGGCAGTGGAGGGAACCCTCAAGGCAGTGGAGGGAACCCTCAAGGCAGTGGAGGGAACCCTCAAGGCAGTGGAGGGAACCCTCAAGGCAGGTTCCTTCATGCAGTCTTCAAAATGGTATAAAACACCACAAGTTGAAGATTAAGACACATATGCAACAGTTGGATATCGTTATTGTTGCAACGCTTCGCCTACACAATAGGCTTCTTCAGTCAAATGCAGGTGATCAGTCCCTCCATTGTCTGGAACAATATTGTTCCAGACCATGGAGGGACTGATCACCTTAAGTACTATTTCTACAAGACTGAGGGACTGATTACATTATCTTCACCTCACTACGGCACTGCTGCCTCTGTGTGTGACTGAAGAAGTCTACTGTGTAGAAATGTTTAATCAATAAAGACACACAACTGTTGCACATGTGTCTTAATCTTCCCTTTCCTTCATGCTGGTGAGAGGCTCTTGATCCAAGGAACTGAACCTGTGACCCAGTTCCTTGAATCGAGTCTGAATACCTTCCATTCACCCCCAGGCTCTGTATGACCCCTGTATGTTTAGCGCTCCACATTGCAGCAGGCCTACTGGCCCATACTAGGCAAGTCAGTCTCAAACCCAGACCCACTAATAGACATATTTGACCAACCCATAATCGTAACAGTGGACGGCAAGTCCACACACAACAATCTGAATTTCGACACTTGATAAAACTCTAACGTGTAAAAACAACTGACTGAGATGTTGATATTCAATTAACCTTGTACTGACTTGCACTGCTCTGACTTTAACTGTCCACTGGCACTTCCTTCTCCCAGGATTTAAAATATGTCTGGTGCTTTTGTCCAACATTATTATTTTTTTCTCTGGTGTGATGGTATTGTGTTGAGGCGACTGACTGGCTGTGATGGTATTGTGTTGAGGCGACTGACTGGCTGTGATGGTATTGTGTTGAGGCGACTGACTGGCTGTGATGGTATTGTGTTGAGGCGACTGACTGGCTGTGATGGTATTGTGTTGAGGCGACTGACTGGCTGTGATGATATTGTGTTGAGGCGACTGACTTGCTGTGATGGTATTGTGTTGAGGCGACTGACTGGCTGTGATGGTATTGTGTTGAGGCGACTGACTGGCTGTGATGGTATTGTGTTGAGGCGACTGACTGGCTGTGATGGTATTGTGTTGAGGCGACTGACTGGCTGTATAAGACAGGTGTTGGTGAAGACATGTGTTGTCTATTGAACCGTCATGGTTGATTGTAGTGTCCTAGTGTAGACTGATGGTTGATTGTAGCGTCCTAGAGTAGAGTGATGATTGATTGTAGCTTCCTAGTGTAGTGATGGTTAATTATAGTGTCCTAGTGTAGAGCGATGGTTGATTGTAGCCTCCTAGTGTAGAGTGATGGTTGATTGTAGCTTTCTAGTGTAGTGATGGTTGATTGTAGCGTCCTAGTGAAGATTGAGGGTTCATTGTACTGTCCTAGTGTAGAGTGATGGTTGATTGTAGCCTCCTAGTGTAGAGTGATGGTTGATTGTAGCTTCCTACTGTAGTGATGGTTGATTGTAGCGTCCTAGTGAAGATTGAGGGTTGATTGTACTGTCCTAGTGTAGTGATGGTTGATTGTACTGTCCTAGTGTAGAGTAATGGTGCCTCAACCAGCCCCTTCTTCACAGTAAGGTGACAAGGCTGTGTGCTTGCTGGCTGCCTCTCGCTCTACCTCAACCAGCACCTTCTTCACAGTAAGGTGACAAGGCTGTGTGCTTGCTGGCTGCCTCTCGCTCTGCCTCAACCAGCACCTTCTTCACAGTAAGGTGACGAGACTGTGCTTGCTGGCTGCCTCTCGCTCTGCCTCAACCAGCACCTTCTTCACAGTAAGGTGACGAGACTGTGCTTGCTGGCTGCCTCTCGCTCTGCCTCAACCAGCACCTTCTTCACAGTAAGGTGACGAGGCTGTGCTTGCTGGCTGCCTCTCGCTCTGCCTCAACCAGCACCTTCTTCACAGTAAGGTGACGAGACTGTGCTTGCTGGCTGCCTCTCGCTCTGCCTCAACCAGCACTCTTCACAGTAAGGTGACGAGGCTGTGCTTGCTGGCTGCCTCTCGCTCTGCCTCAACCAGCACCTTCTTCACAGTAAGGTGACGAGACTGTGCTTGCTGGCTGCCTCTCGCTCTGCCTCAACCAGCACCTTCTTCACAGTAAGGTGACGAGGCTGTGTGCTTGCTGGCTGCCTCTCGCTCTGCCTCAACCAGCACCTTCTTCACAGTAAGGTGACGAGGCTGTGTGCTTGCTGGCTGCCTCTCGCTCTGCCTCAACCAGCACCTTCTTCACAGTAAGGTGACAAGGCTGTGTGCTTGCTGGCTGCTCTCGCTCTGCCTCAACCAGCACCTTCTTCACAGTAAGGTGACGAGGCTGTGCTTGCTGGCTGCCTCTCACTCTGCCTCAACCAGCGCCGTCTTCACTCAAAAAGCTTTTTATTCTCGTTTTATACATTTAATTGTCAATTGTAATGTACATTTCCAGCGTCATGCAGTAATTATCAGTTTTCTTCAGGACTACTGTAGGGGACGCTTGTAATATTAGTAGTTGTTACCAGGTGAGGATTGTGTGGGGGGGTGTGTGCACCAGCTAGTGCTCACCAGTCTGTGTGCACCAGCTAGTGCTCACCAGTGTGTGTGCACCAGCTAGTGCTCACCAGTCTGTGTGCACCAGCTAGTGCTCACCAGTCTGTGTGCACCAGCTAGTGCTCACCAGTCTGTGTGCACCAGCTAGTGCTCACCAGTCTGTGTGCACCAGCTAGTGCTCACCAGTCTGTGTGCACCAGCTAGTGCTCACCAGTCTGTGTGCACCAGCTAGTGCTCACCACAGTCTGGTTACAATAATTACTTTCAGTTTCACCACTAATAACATGTTCTCTGACATGACCAGCAATTTAGTAGTGTGACTCTCATGTCTACCATGTTGACTTCCATACACACACACACACACACACACACACACACACACACACACACACACACACACACACACACACACACACACACACACACACACACATACACACACACACACACACACACACACACACACACACACACACACACACACACACACACACACACACAACACACACACACACACACACACACACACACACACACACACACACACACACACACACACACACACACACACACACACATACACACACACACACACACACACTCACACATATATATATATATAAACAAACCGGCGTCTCCGACGGAAGTTGGTTGACTCGACAAAGAAGAAAGCACTTTCACTGTCGCTCATTCAATCACTGTCTTGCCAGAGGCGCACCAACATCACAGGTCAGTTGACCCTCCGATCTGCAACAACCCCGCCCCTCCTTCAGAGTGCAGGCACTGTACTTCCCACCACCACTCCTCCTTCAGAGTGCAGGCACTGTACTTCCCACCACCACTCCTCCTTTAGATTGCAGGCACTGTACTTCCTACCACCGCTCCTTCAGAGTGCAGGCACTGTACTTCCCACCACCACTCCTCCTTCAGAGTGCAGGCACTGTACTTCCCACCACCACTCCTCCTTCAGAGTGCAGGACTGTACTTCCTACCACCCTTCCTTCAGAGTGCAGGCACTGTACTTCCCACCACCACTCTCCTTCAGAGTGCAGGCACTGTACTTCCTACCACCCTTCCTTCAGAGTGCAGGCACTGTACTTCCCACCACCACTCCTCCTTCAGAGTGCAGGCACTGTACTTCCCACCACCACTCCTCCTTCAGAGTGCAGGTACTATACTTCCTACCACCCTTCCTTCAGAGTGCAGGCACTGTACTTCCCACCACCACTCCTCCTTCAGAGTGCAGGCACTGTACTTCCCACCATCACTCCTCCTTCAGAGTGCAGGTACTATACTTCCTACCACCCTTCCTTCAGAGTGCAGGTACTGTAATTCCCCCCCCCTCCTTCAGAGTGCAGGCACTGTACTTCCCACCACCACTCCTTCAGAGTGCAGGCACTGTACTTCCCACCACCACTTCTTCAGAGTGCAGGCACTGTACTTCCCACCACCACTCCTTCAGAGTGCAGGCACTGTACTTCCCACCACCACTCCTTCAGAGTGCAGGCACTGTACTTCCCACAACCACTCCTTCAGAGTGCAGGCACTGTACTTCCACCACCACTCCTTCAGAGTGCAGGCACTGTACTTCCACCACCACTTCTTCAGAGTGCAGGCACTGTACTTCCCACCACCACTCCTTCAGAGTGCAGGCACTGTACTTCCCACCACCACTCCTTCAGAGTGCAGGCACTGTACTTCCCACCACCACTCCTTCAGAGTGCAGGCACTGTACTTCCCACCACCACTCCTTCAGAGTGCAGGCACTGTACTTCCCACCACCACTCCTTCAGAGTGCAGGCACTGTACTTCCCACCACCACTCCTTCAGAGTGCAGGCACTGCTTCCCACCACCACTCCTTCAGAGTGCAGGCACTGTACTTCCCACCACCACTCCTTCAGAGTGCAGGCACTGTACTTCCCACCACCACTCCTTCAGAGTGCAGGCACTGTACTTCCCACCACCACTCCTTCAGAGTGCAGGCACTGTACTTCCCACCACCACTCCTTCAGAGTGCAGGCACTGTACTTCCCACCACCACTCCTTCAGAGTGCAGGCACTGTACTTCCCACCACCACTCCTTCAGAGTGCAGGCACTGTACTTCCCACCACCACTCCTTCAGAGTGCAAGCACTGTACTGCCAACCTTCCAGATTCAAGTCAGGTTAACTGTTTTATCCTGAATTCCTTCATGAATATTACCTTGCTCACACACCAGCAGCACGTCAGATCATAACAACCACTTACCTCCACTCCTGTCTAACACGCTCACACAGAGCCTGCTAGATGTCGAAGCCCCAAACACTCAAAACCTTACACACACAACTGAATGATGTCCTTAATTTTCTCAGAGAGAAGGCCAATGAAAGGGTACTTCTTCTTCCTATACCTACTGATGTCTTTCTTGATCTTATCCGCCTTTGTGTGGACTCTAATTCCTTTTCCTTTCAAGGTAAATATTATTCTCAAATTTTTGGTGTCGCTATGGGCTCTCCTCTATCTCCTGTTCTTGCTAATCTTTACATGGAATACTTCGAGACTGTCCTTCTTCCCACTATTGATGTACGTCCTTCACTCTGGCTCCGCTATGTAGATGACATCTTTGCTCTTTGGCCTCATGACTTAAGTCTCTTCCAACCTTTTCTTGATGCTCTTAATAATCTTGCCCTTCCATTAAGTTTAAAGCTGATTGGGAATCTAATTCTTTGCTTCCTTTCCTTGATGTTCATGTCCACCGCTCAGTTACAGGTTTTGCCTTCTCCGTGTACCGCAAGCCTATGCACAGTGGCATGTACATTCATTACTTCGTATCATGCCTCCTCTGTCAAGAAGAGTGTTCTTATCTCCTCTTTCTCCGTGCTCTCCGTATCTGTGATCCTCAGTTTCTTCAAGCAGAAATTTCCACTCTTCATAATTCATTTTCCCGCCTGGGCTACCCTTCCCATTTCATAGACTCTGCTTTCTCTCGTGCCAAACGGACTTTCTTCTCCCTAAACCCTCTACTCCTGAGAACTCTCCAGTCCTCTGCCTTCCCTACATCTCTGGTCTCTCTAATCTCAGCAACTCTCTCCGTTCCTTAGACATCAAACTTACCTTTCGTCAGACTAACACTCTTCGCACTAATCTAGTTCATACCTCCCTCCCTCCACAGATTCTCCTGGTGTCTACTCTATTTCTTGCTCCTCCTGTCCTCTCCAGTACTTCGGAGAAACTGGCCGATCTCTTTCTGACAGACTCAGGAGCACAAAAATAGTGTTAGGCTTGCCGACACTAATAATGCTCTTTTCTGTCATGTCAGAGATCACAGTCATCCTATTGATTGGTCTTCTGCTAAAACTGTCTACCCTACGTCTAACTTTCATAGTCGCCGCCTTGTTGAATCCTCCCTTATACACAACTTTCCCTGTATGAATCTTAGCCCTGGCTTTGTCTCTGTTGATGCTTTCCTCTCTCATTACATTGTTAAATGCTCTAAACTTCAGAACACCCGTGACTTAACCTGATTCCTTCCCCTTTCCTCTCTTCCCTCTTCTCCTTTTTCCTCCTATAGGTTTTCCTTTCTTTCTTTCTTTTGCCTTGTATTTGTCCTTTATTTTATTCGCCTTTCCTTTCCTCCCCACCCGCTTCCACTACTTACTTTATTAGTACCCCACTCTCTGGTACCCTCCCCTGTCTGCCTGCCTATAAATACCCCTTTCCCGTCTCTGTGTGTTAGTGTGACTTTGTAAATGGTCCAAGTCGGACCGAAACGTCGTCGTAAGCTCCTCTCTTTTATATGTGCGGGTTGTGTGTGTATTGTTCCAGTCACGGTATTGTGCCTTTTTTTTGTTACTCAAAACCTTCTTTAACCCCCTCCCTCCAATCTTTCTTAAAACTGCCCTCCTCCCCTCCCACCTTCCCTCCCTTCACCGCAGATTTATTCGCCTCCCAGTGAAGATGCAGTGACTGAGGTAGATGTGATGTGAACATTACGCTGAACATTCAGTGCCTAGAGACTAGAAGGTGTGAGCTACCAGAAATGTTCTTCAGACGACTGAAGAACAAAATACGATGACTAGGAGGATGTCTGTCCCAATGGATTCCTTATGTTACATGCTTATTAAGTTGATACATAAACAAAAATCTATTTCCAGTAATTATGGAAAATGGCACATGCACATCACATTATATATATATATATATATATATATATATATATATATATATTATATATATATATATATATATATATATATATATATATATTGTTAAAATTATTTCGTGTTGAAAATTTCGTTTTATATCATGATTATAGACTGGTATAGATATATTAAAGTCAGATAGACAGGTTTGGGAAAGTTAGGTGTTGAATATATAATGAATTGCTAATATATTTATAATGACTGGTTGGTAACCATTGTGACGAGGCTGTGTTGATGGAGTGTTGCAGTGTGGTGTGTTGATGGAGTGTTGCAGTGTGGTGTGTTGATGGAGTGTTGCAGTGTGGTGTGTTGATGGAGTGTTGCAGTGTGGTGTGTTGATGGAGTGTTGCAGTGTGGTGTGTTGATGGAGTGCTGCAGTGTGGTGTGTTGATGGAGTGTTGCACTGTGGTGTGTTGATGGAGTGTTGCAGTGTGGTGTGTTGATAGAGTGTTGTAGTGTGGTGTGTTGATGGGGTGTTGCAGAGTGTGGTGCGTTGATGGGGTGTTGCAGAGTGTGGTGTGTTGATGGAGTGTTACAGAGTATGGTGTGTTGATGAAGTGTTGCAGAGTATGGTGTGTTGATGGAGTGTTGCAGTGTGGTGTGTTGATGGGG
This sequence comes from Cherax destructor, assembly GCA_009830355.1. NCBI lineage: Eukaryota > Metazoa > Arthropoda > Malacostraca > Decapoda > Parastacidae > Cherax > Cherax destructor. The sequence goes on from WNWK01003282.1 coordinate 68,532, forward strand.
TGTTGCAGAGTGTGGTGTGTTGATGGAGTGTTGCAGAGTGTGGTGTGTTGATGGAGTGTTGCAGAGTGTGGTGTGTTGATGCAGTGTTGCAGAGTGCGGTGTGTTGATGGGGAGTGTTGCAGTGTGGTGTGTTGATGGGGTGTTGTAGAGTGTCGTGTGTTGATAGAGTGTTGCAGAGTGTGGTGTGTTGATGGAGTATTGCAGAGTGTGGTGTGTTGATGGAGTGTTGCAGTGTGGTGTGTTGATGGGGTGTAACAGAGTGTGGTGTGTTGATGGAGTGTTGCAGAGTGTGGTGTGTTGATAGAGTGTTGCAGAGTGTGGTGTGTTGATGGAGTGTTGCAGAGTGTGGTGTGTTGATGGAGTGTTGCAGAGTGTGGTGTGTTGATGGAGTGTTGCAGTGTGTGGTGGGTTGATGGAGTGTTGCAGAGTGTGGTGTGTTGATGGTGTGTTGCAGAGTGTGGTGTGTTGATGGGGTGTTGCAGAGTGTGGTGTGTTGATGGAGTGTTGCAGAGTGTGGTGTGTTGATGGAGTGTTGCAGAGTGTGGTGTGTTGCACGTAATGATCGCACTTTTATGTGTGAGAAATCAAGGATTGTGTTGTAGTTTTCCCCCTAGTGTTGAAGCTGTGTATGTTGGTAACACCTGTGTGTGCTAATAAAGATAGTATATCAACCACCACTACCACCAGTGGAATATAACTACCACCACTACCACGAACAACTGTGACTACCACCATAACTACCACCACTGTAACTATTCTCACCTCCCTCACTAGTTAACCGGCCACTTACATCGTCCACTTAACTTTCGTTCCCTCCCACTAGACCTGTTCTCTCCATCTAGCAATCACTCCTTCTAGTTATACCAGTATATGCACTGATATAGTTATACCAGTATATACACTGATCTAGTTATACCAGTATATGCACTGATCTAGTTATACCAGTATATATACTGATCTAGTTATACCAGTATATACACTGATCTAGTTATACCAGTATATACACTGATATAGTTATACCAGTATATATATGATCAGTATATACCAGTATATACACTGATATAGTTATACCAGTATATACACTGATATAGTTATACCAGTATATACACTGATATAGTTATACCAGTATATATACTGATCTAGTTATACCAGTATATGCACTGATCTAGTTATACCAGTATATACACTGCTCTAGTTATACCAGTATATATACTGATCTAGGTATACCAGTATATACACTGATATAGTTATACCAGTATATACACTGATCTAGTTATACCAGTATATACACTGATATAGTTATACCAGTATATACACTGATATAGTTATACCAGTATATGCACTGATCTAGTTATACCAGTATATACACTGATATAGTTATACCAGTATATACACTGATATAGTTATACCAGTATATACACTGATCTAGTTATACCAGTATATACACTGATCTAGTTATACCAGTATATATACTGATCTAGTTATACCAGTATATATACTGATCTAGTTATACCAGTATATGCACTGATCTAGTTATACCAGTATATACACTGATATAGTTATACCAGTATATACACTGATCTAGTTATACCAGTATATACACTGATCTAGTTATACCAGTATATACACTGATCTAGTTATACCAGTATATATACTGATCTAGTTATACCAGTATATACACTGATCTAGTTATACCAGTATATACACTGATCTAGTTATACCAGTATATACACTGATATAGTTATACCAGTATATATACTGATCTAGTTATACCAGTATATACACTGATATAGTTATACCAGTATATACACTGATATAGTTATACCAGTATATATACTGATCTAGTTATACCAGTATATATACTGATCTAGTTATACCAGTATATATACTGATCTAGTTATACCAGTATATACACTGATTAGTTATACCAGTATATCACTTGATCTAGTTATACCAGTATATACTGTCTAACATTGATGACTTTAGTTATACCAGTATATAACTGATTAGTTATACCAGTATATACACTGATTAGTTATACCAGTAATAATGATTTCTAAACTGTTAGATTTTATACCAGTATACACTGATTATACTATACACTGACCAGTATATACACTGATTAGCTATACCAGTATATAGACTTTCGTTATACAGTATATACACTTGATAGTAGTTATACCAGTATATACACTGTGAGTTAAGATTTAATACCAGTATTACACTGATATAGCTTATCCAGTAACACTGATATAAGATTTAACCAGTATAATTCTACACTGATATAGTTAACTCCAGTATATCACTGATATAGTTATACCAGTATATACACTGAATGTTATAAGATTATATACACTGTATAGTTATACCGAGTATAAACTATCTAACTATCTGTATAGTACCAGTATATCACTGATATAGTTATACCAGTATATCAACTTTATAACTAGTTATACCAGTATATACACTGATTAGTTATACCAGTATATACACTGATATAGCTTTAACCAGTATAACACTGATTAGTAAAGTTTCTATACATTCGTATATGACACTGATCTAGTTATACCAGTATATAACTGATCTATCTACCGAGTACTTTATACACTGATTAGCTTATCCATATAGCACTTTATATAGCTATATATAACATGTTGAGTTATAGATTCAACATTGTTATACAGTATAACACTGTTGAGTTATACCAGTATTTTACACTGATTAGTTAGCCAGTATAACACTGATATAAGTTATCCAGTATACACTGTATAGTTATCCCGTATATACACTGATTAGTTATAGTAAATACTGATTAGTTATACAGTATAACACTTATCTAACACTGTAGCGTTAGTTATACCAGATCTTTTAACACTGATTAGATTAGTTAAATTTCCATGTATATAATGATCTTAGTTATACCAGTATCACTGATTAGTTATACCAGTATACACTGATAGTTAACTTATACACTGTATAAGACTTAACATGCAGTAGTATAGACTGATCTAACATATACCAGTATATAGATCTAAATTGATAGGTATAAGACTTAGTATCTAACACTGTGGTTACTAACGACTTTCATAATCACTGGTAGTAAGACTTTCTAACACCGATGGGTAGTAAGACTTTCTAACACCGAGGGTAGTAAGACTTTCTAACACTGGGTAGTAAGACTTTCTAACATTGTGGTAGTAAGACTTTCTAACATTGTGTAGTAAGACTTTCTAACACTGGTAGTAAGACTTTCTAACACTGTGTAGTAAGACTTTCTAACACTGGGTAGTAAGACTTTCTAACACTGGTAGTAAGACTTTCTAACATTGTGTAGTAAGACTTTCTAACACTGTGTAGTAAGACTTTCTAACACTGGGTAGTAAGACTTTCTAACACTGTGTAGTAAGACTTTCTAACACTGTGTAGTAAGACTTTCTAACACTGGGTAGTAAGACTTTCTAACATTGGGTAGTAAGATTCTAACATGTAGTAAGACTTTCAACACTGTGAGTAAGACTTCAACAGTAGTAAGACTTTCTAACACTGGGTAAGACTTTCTAACAGGGTAGTAGACTTTCTAACACTGGGTAGTAAGACTTTCTAACACTGTGAGTAAGACTTTCTAACACTGGGTAGTAAGACTTTCTAACACTGTGTAGTAAGACTTTCTAACACTGTGTAGTAAGACTTTCTAACACTATGGGTAGTAAGACTTTTCTGTGTACAGTGTAGCTATACCTTCCCGTTTTCTGTGTACAGTGTAGCTATACCTTCCCGTTTTCTGTGTACAGTGTAGTTATACCTTCCCGTTTTCTGTGTACGTTAGCTATCCCTTTCCGTTCTTGTGTTAAAATCCCCGTTTCAGTTCCAAACCATTGCGTTACACACACAACACACACACACACACACACACACACACACACACACACACACACTCAACACAGCTATAAGTTAACAACACAGGATGTTAGGAAATGCTTCTTTAGCCTAATAATGGCCGGTAAGTGGAACGACCTAGACAGTGAAGTGGTAGAGGCAGAATCCACACATAGCTTCAAGAATAGGTACGATAGCTCTCACACAACCTTGAGAGAGAAGAAACCCAGTGACTGGCAGCCATTAATTGGGTTTCAAACCTATCTATTGCACGTAACCAGTTCACTACTAGGGATTAATTTAAACTGTGTATATACACAGATAGATATACACCTGATGGTGTGTATACACAGACATACAGATGATGGTGTGTATATCCTTGATATTCTAGACAGGTGATGGTATTCCATTCATGGTGTAGAGGTCTGGCACAGTGACCATCTTCACTAGAGAAAGTAACTTTCACCAGATACCTTCACGGGTGATGCCTGTGTGTGTGTACTCACCTAATTGTACTCACCTAATTGTGGTTGCAGGGGTCGAGACTCAGCTCCTGGCCCCGCCTCTTCGCTGTCCGCTACTGGGTCTCTGCTCTCCCTGCTCCATGAGCTTTATCATACCTTGTCTTAAAACTATTTATGGTTCCTGCCTCCACTATATCGTTCGCTAGACTATTCCACTTCCTGACTACTCTATGGCTAAAGAAATGCTTCCTAACATCCCTTTGACTCATCTGAGTCTTCAGCTTCCAGTTGTGTCCCCTTGTTTCTGTGTTCCCTCTCTGGAACATCCTGTCACTATCTACCTTGTCAATTCCCCGCAGTATTTTGTATGTCGTTATCATGTCTCCTCTAACCTTTCTGTCCTCCAGTGTTGTTAGTCCTATTTCCCTCAACCTTTCTTCATAGGACAGACCCTGAGTTGTGGAACTAACCTTGTCGCAAACCTTTGCACTTTATCTAATTTCTTTACGTGCTTGACCAGGTGTGGGTTCCAGACTGGTGCTGCATACTCTAGTATGGGCCTGACGTACACGGTGTACAGTGTCTTGAACGATTCCTTGTTAAGGTAACGGAACGCTAATTTTAGGTTTGCCAGTCGCCCATATGCTGCCGCAGTTATCTGGTTGATGTGTATTTCCGGAGACGTGCTTGGCGTTATACTCACCCCAAGGTCTTTCTCCTTTGATGAGATTTGTAGCCTTTGTCCACCTAGCCTGTACTCTGTCAGCGGTCTTCTTTGCCCTTCTCCGATCTTCATGACTTTACATTTGGTGGAGTTAAATTCGAGAAGCCAGTTGCTGGACCAGATGTGTGTAAGTGTGTGTGTGTGTGTGTGTGTGTGTGTTGTATGTGTGTGTGTATGTATGTTGTATGTGTGTGTGTGTGTGTGTGTAATGGACGCAGCAAGTCGAGAAAGGAGTTTTTTATGCGTGTTTACGTCTTTGCGTAATACAGGAAGCGTATGACACAGGAAGCTTATGTACCAACGTACTAGCGTATGAGACTGCTGGTATATTCACCAGGAAGGAAGTATATCGCAAGGATGAAGGAGATATAATACGATATATGAGGTGGTGCGACCGTGAGTCACAGTCTTAAACACACATAAGAACATAAGAATGGAGGAACACTGCAGAAGGCCCACTGGCCCATAGAAGGCAGGTCCTTATCAAAACCACCCCTACCCTAAACTACACGGAGAGATAGACGGAGGGAGAGATGTGAGACAGATATAAATATATATAGATATATAGAAAGAGATAGATAGATAGAGGGAGAGGAGTGAGAGAGATATAGATAGAAAAAGAGATAGTGGGAGAGTGAGTGATAGATAGGGATATAAAGGGACAAGAGTGAGAGAGAGAGAGATAGAGATAGTGGGAGAGTGAGAGACAGAGAAAGTCTGTGACTCCCATGACACATTTTTCACACTGAGAGAGCACGTTTTGCCCTCTAGCTGCTGTTACTGGGAAAGTGTGCACCCCACCCCCTCCCGGTCACCTGGTAAAGACAGTACTGGTGACGAGACAACTGGTGACGTTGAAGACAGTACTGGTGAACGTTGAGAAGACAGTACTGGTGAACGTTGTGAAGACAGTACTGGTGAACGTTGAAGACAGTACTGGTGAACGTTGAAGACAGTACTGGTGAACGTGTGAAGACAGTACTGGTGAACGTGTGAACAGTACTGGTGAACGTGAAGCATACTGGTGAACGTTGTGAAGACAGTACTGGTGAACGTTGGAAGACAGTACTGGTGAACGTGTGAAGACAGTACTGGTGAACGTGTGAAGACAGTACGGTACGTGTGAACAGTACTGGTGAACGTGGAAGACAGTACTGGTGAACGTGTGAAGACAGTACTGGTAACAGTGTGAAGACAGACTGGTGCGTGTGAAGACAATAGGGAGCAACTGGTGAACAGTGTGAAGACAGTACTGGTGAACAGTGTGAAGACAGTACTGTGGTGTAAGATACGTAAGTGTGAAGACAGTACTGGTGAACGTTGTGAAGACAGTACTGGTGAACGTTGTGAAGACAGTACTGGTGAACAGTGTGAAGACAGTACTGGTGAACGTTGTGAAGACAGTACTGGTGAACGTTGTGAAGACAGTACTGGTGAACGTTGTGAAGACAGTACTGGGTGAACGTTGTGAAGACGGAAGCGTACTGGTGAACAGTGTGGGAAAACAGTGACTGGTGAACAGTGTGAAGACAGTACTGGTGAACAGTGTGAAGACAGTACTGGTGAACGGTGAAGACAGTACTGGTGAACAGTGGAAGACAGTACTGGTGAACGTGTGAAGACAGTACTGGTGAACAGTGTGAAGACAGTACTGGTGAACGTGTGAAGACAGTACTGGTGAAGAGTGTGAAGACAGTACTGGTGAACAGTGTGAAGACAGTACTGGTGAACAGTGTGAAGACAGTACTGGTGAACAGTGTGAAGACAGTACTGGTGAACAGTGTGAAGACAGTACTGGTGAACAGTGTGAAGACAGTACTGGTGAACAGTGTGAAGACAGTACTGGTGAACAGTGTGAAGACAGTACTGGTGAACAGTGTGAAGACAGTACTGAGTGAACAGTGTGAAGACAGTACTGGTGAACGTGTGAAGACAGTACTGGTGAACAGTGTGAAGACAGTACTGGTGAACAGTGTGAAGACAGTACTGGTGAACAGTGTGAAGACAGTACTGGTGAACGTTGTGAAGACAGTACTGGTGAACGTTGTGAAGACAGTACTGGTGAACGTTGTGAAGACAGTACTGGTGAACGTTGTGAAGACAGTACTAGTGAACAGTGTGAAGACAGTACTGGTGAACGTTGAGAAGACAGTACTGGTGAACAGTGTGAAGACAGTACTGGTGAACGTTGTGAAGACAGTACTGGTGAACGTTGTGAAGACAGTACTGGTGAACAGTGTGAAGACAGTACTGGTGAACGTTGTGAAGACAGTACTGCGTAGAACAGTACTGTGAAAGACAGTACTGGTGAACGTGTGAAGACAGTACTGGTGAACGTTGTGAAGACAGTACTGGTGAACAGTGTGAAGACAGTACTGGTGAACAGTGTGAAGACAGTACTGTGACGTGAACAGTACTGTGAAAGTGAAGCAGTACTGGTGAACGTTGTGAAGACAGTACTGGTGAAAGTTGTGAAGACAGTACTGGTGAACGTTGTGAAGACAGTACTGGTGAACAGTGTGAAGACAGTACTGGTGAACAGTGTGAAGACAGTACTGGTGAACAGTGTGAAGACAGTACTTGTGAACAGTGTGAAGACAGTACTGGTGAACAGTGTGAAGACAGTACTGGTGAACAGTGTGAAGACAGTACTGGTGAACGTTGTGAAGACAGTACTGGTGAACAGTGTGAAGACAGTACTGGTGAACAGTGTGAAGACAGTACTGGTGAACAGTGTGAAGACAGTACTGGTGAACGTTGTGAAGACAGTACTGGTGAACGTTGTGAAGACAGTACTGGTGAACAGTGTGAAGACAGTACTGGTGAACGTGTGAAGACAGTACTGGTGAACAGTGTGAAGCCAGTACTGGTGAACAGTGTGAAGACAGTACTGGTGAACAGTGTGAAGACAGTACTGGTGAACAGTGTGAAGACAGTACTGGTGAACGTTGTGAAGACAGTACTGGTGAACAGTGTGAAGACAGTACTGGTGAACAGTGTGAAGACAGTACTGGTGAACAGTGTGAAGACAGTACTGGTGAACGTTGTGAAGACAGTACTGGTGAACAGTGTGAAGACAGTACTGGTGAACAGTGTGAAGACAGTACTGGTGAACAGTGTGAAGACAGTACTGGTGAACAGTGTGAAGACAGTACTGGTGAACAGTGTGAAGACAGTACTGGTGAACGTTGTGAAGACAGTACTGGTGAACAGTGTGAAGACAGTACTGGTGAACGTTGTGAAGACAGTACTGGTGAACGTTGTGAAGACAGTACTGGTGAACAGTGAAGACAGTACTGGTGAACGTTGTGAAGACAGTACTGGTGAACAGTGTGAAGACAGTACTGGTGAACAGTGTGAAGACAGTACTGGTGAACGTTGTGAAGACAGTACTGGTGAACAGTGTGAAGACAGTACTGGTGAACGTTGTGAAGACAGTACTGGTGAACAGTGTGAAGACAGTACTAGTGAACAGTGTGAAGACAGTACTAGTGAACGTTGTGAAGACAGTACTGGTGAACAGTGTGAAGACAGTACTGGTGAACAGTGTGAAGACAGTACTGGTGAACAGTGTGAAGACAGTACTGGTGAACGTTGTGAAGACAGTACTGGTGAACAGTGTGAAGACAGTACTGGTGAACGTTGTGAAGACAGTAATGGTGAACGTTGTGAAGACAGTACTGGTGAACGTTGTGAAGACAGTACTGGTGAACAGTGTGAAGGCAGTACTGGTGAACGTTGTGAAGACAGTACTGGTGAACGGTGTGAAGACAGTACTGGTGAACAGTGTGAAGACAGTACTGGTGAACAGTGTGAAGACAGTACTGGTGAACAGTGTGAAGACAGTACTGGTGAACGGTGTGAAGGCAGTACTGGTGAACGGCACCTCAGCTTTCACATGCCGTTCTCAGGTCAGGTTGTGACCTTTCTCAGTTCCCTGGGAACCCTTCCTTAACCAGCAGACATCAACCAGCAGACATCAACAATATACATCAACAGCAGACATCAACCAGCAGACATCAACAGTAGACATCAGCAGACAATATTAAACATCAACCAGCAGACAATAGTAAACATCAACCAGCAGACAATAGTAAACATCAACCAGCAGACATCAACAGTACACATCAGCAGACATCAACAGTACACATCAGCAGACATCAACAGTACACATCAGCAGACATCAACAGTACACGTCAGCAGACATCAACAGTACACATCAGCAGACATCAACAGTACACATCAGCAGACATCAGCCAGCAGACATAACAGTACACATCAGCAGACATCAATCAGCAGACATCAACAGTAGACATCAGCAGACATCAACAGTAGACGTTGTGTCTGCCACTTTAGTGTGGGATGGAGTGGGGGGGGAGTCGAGTCACTGTACATTAGACACCTGGTGCTCAGGTTTAGCACCAGGGTGGGTGGGGTGTTAGGACGCACCTTTGGAGAGTTGGGCACCTTTGTTAACCTAGGATAATACTGTGTGTGAAAATAACTTGTGGACGTGAGGTAACAGAGGTCAGAGTTTCTAATATTTATCTTCGACCTGCACGAGTGTTGTGTTGTAAGTGGCTTGTGTTGTGTGTCTAGTGTTGTAAGTGGCTTGTGTTGTGTGTCTAGTGTTGTAAGTGGCTTGTGTTGTGTGTCTAGTGTTGTAAGTGGCTTGTGTTGTGTGTCTAGTGTTGTAAGTGGCTTGTGTTGTGTGTCTAGTGTTGAAGTGGCTTGTGTTGTGTGTCTAGTGTTGTAAGTGACTGTGTTGTGTGTCAGTGTTGTAAGTGGCTTGTGTTGTGTGTCTAGTGTTATAAGTGGCTTGTGTAGTGTGTCTAGTGTTGTAAGTGGCTTGTGTAGTGTGTCTAGTGTTGTAAGTGGCTTGTGTAGTGTCTAGTGTTGTAAGTGACTTGTGTTGTGTGTCTAGTGTTGTAAGTGGCTTGTGTTGTGTGTCTAGTGTTATAAGTGGCTTGTATTGCGTGTCTAGTGTTGTAAGTGGCTTGTGTAGTGTGTCTAGTGTTGTAAGTGGCTTGTGTTGTGTGTCTAGTGTTGTAAGTGGCTTGTGTTGTGTGTCTAGTGTTGTAAGTGGCTTGTGCTGTGTGTCTAGTGTTGTAAGTGGCTTGCGTTGTGTATCAAGTGTTTAAGTGGCTTGTGTAGTGTGTCTAGTGTTTTAAGTGGCTTGTTTTGTGTGTCTAGTGTTATAAGTGGCTTATGTTGTGTGTCTAGTGTTGTAAGTGGCTTGCGTTGTGTGTCTAGTGTTTTAAGTGGCTTGTGTAGTGTGTCTTGTGTTGTAAGTGGCGTGTGTTGTGTGTCTAGTGTTATAAATGGCTTGTGTTGAGTGTTACTTGAGTGTCTATTGTTGTAAGTCGCTTGTGTTGAATTACTTGAGTGCTTAATATTGTAAGTGGCTTGTGTTGAGTGTTACCCGAGTGTCTAGTATTGTAAGTGGCTTATGTTGAGTTACTTGAGGGTCTAGTGTTGTAAGTGGCTTATGTTAAGTGTTACTTGTGTGTCTAGTGTTGTAAGTGGCTTATGTTGAGTATTACTTGTGTGTCTAGTGTTGTAAGTAGCTTGTGTTTTTGGAATACAAAGCTAAATACAGCAGTAATTTAACCACATTTCAGACATCATGGAACACCAGGGTGTACAGCATACACCAAGCCAGTATACACTTGGAATACACAGCTAAATACAGCCGTAACTAAAGCATATTACAGACGTCAACTTCACCAGTCTAAAGCTTGCTTTTTAAGGACTTGAAAATAATGTTCATTCTCCTTTGGGCCTCGGCCTCCCAGGGCCGCAAGATCGGTGGTAGGCTCTCAACCAGCAACCGTCGGGACAACACTTTTGGAGAGGAGAAGCCGGCTAGGACCCGACCCCAGGCCAACACCCCAGCACCTGCCGCCCCGTCACCCAGGCGCCCAAGTTGGTTCTTCCCAGCGCTTCCTGCAGCGAGAGTGAGTACGCTGAGACGTTAGAGGGAGGTACCGCTGAGTACTGTTAGTAGGGCAGGACTGCGAGACCGTTAGAGGGTGGATTGCTGAGTCACCGTTAGCAGGGCAGGATTGCTGAGTCGTTAGTGGCAGGACTCCTGAGCACCGTTAGAGGGCAGGTACTGCTGAGTACTGTTAGTAGGGTAGGTACCGCTGAGTACTGTTAGTAGGGTAGGTACCGCTGTGTACCTGTTAGTAGGGTAGGATTGCTGAGTACTGTTAGTAGGGTAGGTACTGCTGATGACTGTTAGTAGGGTAGGTACGCTGAGTACTGTTAGTAGGGTAGGTACTGCTGAGTACTGTTAGAGGATAGGTACTGCTGAGTACGTTAGTAGGGAGGTATTGCTGAGTACTGTTAGTAGGATAGGACGCTGAGTACCGTTAGAGGGAGGTACGCTGAGTACTGTTAGTAGGGTAGGTACTGCTGAGTACTGTTAGTAGGGTAGGTACTGCTGAGTACTGTTAGTAGGGTAGGTACTGCTGAGTACTGTTAGTAGGGTAGGTACTGCTGAGCACTGTTAGTAGGGTAGGTACTGCTGAGTACTGTTAGTAGGGTAGGTACTGCTGAGTACGTTAGTAGGGAGGTACTGCTGAGTACTGTTAGTAGGGTAGGTACTGCTGAGTACTGTTAGTAGGGTAGGTACTGCTGAGTACTGTTAGTAGGGTAGGTACTGCTGAGTACTGTTAGTAGGGTAGGTACTGCTGAGTACTGTTAGTAGGGTAGGTACTGCTGAGTACTGTTAGTAGGGTAGGTACTGCTGAGTACTGTTAGAGGGTAGGTATTGCTGAGTACGTTAGTAGGGTAGGTACTGCTGAGTACGTTAGTAGGGTAGGTACTGCTGAGACGTTAGTAGGGTAGGTACGCTGAGCACGTTAGTAGGGTAGGTACTGCTGAGTACTGTTAGTAGGTAGGTACTGCTGAGTAGTTAGTAGGGTAGGTACTGCTGAGTACTGTTAGTAGGGTAGGTACTGCTGACTACTGTTAGTAGGGAGGTACCTGAGTAGTTAGTGGTGAGTACTGGTGAGAGTTGAGGGTAGGTACTGCTGAGTACTGTTAGTAGGGTAGGTACTGCTGAGTACTGTTAGTAGGGTAGGTATTGCTGAGTACTGTTAGTAGGGTAGGTACTGCTGAGTACTGTTAGTAGGGTAGGTATTGCTGAGTACTGTTAATAGGGTAGGTACTGCTGAGTATTGTTAGTAGGGTAGGTATTGCTGAGTACTGTTAGTAGGGTAGGTACTGCTGAGTACTGTTAGCAGAGCAGGAGAGCAGATACTGCTGAGTACTGTTAGTATGGCAGGAGAGCAGGTACTGCTGAGTACTGCTAGCAGGGCAGGAGAGCAGATACTGCTGAGTACTGTCAGTATGGCAGGGGAGCAGGTACTGCTGAGTACTGTTAGCAGGGTAGAGGAGCAGGTACTGCTGAGTACTGTTAGCAGGGCAGAGGAGCAGGTACTGCTGAGTACTGTTAGCAGGGCAGAGGAGCAGGTACTGCTGAGTACTGTTAGCAGGGCAGAGGAGCAGGTACTGCTGAGTACTGTTAGCAGGGCAGAGGAGCAGGTACTACTGAGTTCTGCTAGCAGGGGAGAGGAGCAGGTACTGCTGAATACTGCTATTAGTGCAGGAGACCAGGTCCTACTCATTAATGGGGAGGGAGGAGGATGTCCTGCACCGTACAGAAGTCCTACACCAGAGATCCTGGTATAAGAAGAGGTCCTCCTTCAATAATAATTACAGGTGTCTTGGTAGTGGTTGAGGCTGGACCAAATTGGTCACGGGTCATTACTTCTATAGATTGTTTCATTATCCAGAGTGACCTGGAGTGGATGACACTGTAATAAGTGCTTTAGGGTGTCTTGGAGTAATCATAAGCAACCACCTCAAAGGTGCCAAGCGATGCCTGCGTGCTAATTGCAAAGCTTTCATAGCTAGGAACTTACTGCACTAAGTTCTAGGCACGATGTTCACCTCTAGAATTCACTTGCTGGAGACCATCTTCAACATTCCTACCAACTGTGGTACTCAGTTTACCTAGAAGATGAAGACATATTGGAGAGGGTATGATGAAGAACTGCCAGGCTGGTACCATCACTGGAGAGGGTACGGTGAAGAACTACCAGGCTGGTACCATCACTGGAGAGGGTACGGTGAAGAACTGCCAGGCTGGTACCATCACTGGAGAGGGTACGGTGAAGAACTGCCAGGCTGGTACCATCACTGGAGAGGGTACGGTGAAGAACTGCCAGGCTGGTACCATCACTGGAGAGGGTACGGTGAAGAACTGCCAGGCTGGTACCATCACTGGAGAGGGTACGGTGAAGAACTGCCAGGCTGGTACCATCACTGGAGAGGGTACGGTGAAGAACTGCCAGGCTGGTACCATCACTGGAGGGGTACGGTGAAGAACTGCCAGGCTGGTACCATCACTGGAGAGGGTACGGTGAAGAACTGCCAGGCTGGTACCATCACTGGAGAGGGTACGGTGAAGAACTGCCAGGCTGGTACCATCACTGGAGAGGGTACGGTGAAGAACTGCCAGGCTGGTACCATCACTGGAGAGGGTACGGTGAAGAACTGCCAGGCTGGTACCATCACTGGAGAGGGTACAGTGAAGAACTACCAGGCTGGTACCATCACTGGAGGGGTACGGTGAAGAACTGCCAGGCTGGTACCATCACTGGAGAGGGTACGGTGAAGAACTGCCAGGCTGGTACCATCACTGGAGAGGTACGGTGAAGAACTGCCAGGCTGGTACCATCACTGGAGAGGGTACGGTGAAGAACTGCCAGGCTGGTACCATCACTGGAGAGGGTACGGTGAAGAACTGCCAGGCTGGTACCATCACTGGAGAGGGTACGGTGAAGAACTGCCAGGCTGGTACCATCACTGGAGAGGGTACGGTGAAGAACTGCCAGGCTGGTACCATCACTGGAGAGGGTACGGTGAAGAACTGCCAGGCTGGTACCATCACTGGAGAGGGTACGGTGAAGAACTGCCAAGCTGGTACCATCACTGGAGAGGGTACAGTGAAGAACTACCAGGCTGGTACCATCACTGGAGAGGGTACGGTGAAGAACTGCCAGGCTGGTACCGTCACTGGAGAGGGTACAGTGAAGAACTACCAGGCTGGTACCATCACTGGAGAGGGTACAGTGAAGAACTACCAGGCTGGTACCATCACTGGAGAGGGTACGGTGAAGAACTGCCAGGCTGGTACCATCACTGGAGATGGTACAGAGAAGAACCACCAAGCTGGTACCATCACTGGAGATGGTACAGAGAAGAGTTACCAAGCTGGTACCATCATGGAGATCATACAGAGAAGAACCACAGCTGGTACCATCACTGGAATGTACGAAGAACCACGCTGGTACCATCACTGGAGAGGATACAGAGAAGAGTTACCAAGCTGGTACCATCACTGGAGAGGATAAAGAGAAGAGTTACCAATCTGGTACCATCACTGGAGAGGGTACAGAGAAGAACCACCAAGCTGGTACCATCACTGGAGATGGTACAGAGAAGAGTTACCAAGCTGGTACCATCACTGGAGAGGATACAGAGAAGAGTTACCAAGCTGGTACCATCACTGGAGAGGTTACAGAGAAGAGTTACCAAGCTGGTACCATCACTGGAGAGGGTACAGAGAAGAACCACCAAGCTGGTACCATCACTGGAGATGGTACAGAGAAGAGCTACCAAGCTGGTACCATCACTGGAGAAGATACAGAGAAGAACTACCAAGCTGGTACCATCACTGGAGAGGGTACAGAGAAGAGCTACCAAGCTGGTACCATCACTGGAGAGGGTACAGAGAAGAGCTACCAAGCTGGTACCATCACTGGAGAGGGTACAGAGAAGAGCTACCAAGCTGGTACCATCACTGGAGAGGTACAGAAAAGAGTTACCAAGCTGGTACCATCACTGGAGAGTACAGAGAAGAACCACCAAGCTGGTACCATCACTGAGAGGATACAGGAAGAGCTACCAAGCTGGTACCATCACTGGAGAGGTACAAGAAGAACCAAGTGGTACCATCACTGGAGAGGGTACAGAGAAAACCACCAAGCTGGTACCATCACTGGAGAGGGTACAGAGAAAACCACCAAGCTGGTACCATCACTGGAGAGGTACAAGAAGAGCTACCAAGCTGGTACCATCACTGGAGAGGGTACATAGAAGAACCACCAAGCTGGTACCATCACTGGAGAGGGTACATAGAAGAACCACCAAGCTGGTACCATCACTGGAGAGGGTACATAGAAGAACCACCAAGCTGGTACCATCACTGGAGAGGTACATAGAAGAACCAAGCTGGTACCATCACTGGAGAGGGACTAGAAGAACCAAGCTGGTACCATCACTGGAGAGGTACATAGAAGAACCACCAAGCTGGTACCATCACTGGAGAGGGTACAGAGACTACAGGAAAATCTCACTCATTTAAAGTGCTGAATGTGTCAGTAACTAAAAAAAAACAATAAAACTTCGAGGCAAGAGTTGCAACACAAACGCGTGTAAAAAATAAAATTTACAACTAGAAATTTCTCAGAATGGACCGGAGTATCCACTGAAGGTGTTACTAGTACTAGTAAGTAGAGTACTACCTGGACAAGCACTTTGCTAGTAAAATAGTCAACTAGATTCTTCGTTGCGGCAAACTGAAGTCAAACTGAGCCACCCACGTCAGTACTAATACAAGAAGTAGTAGTAGTAGTAGTTGCCGAAGTCACGTACAGTGCTCCCACGTACAGTGCTCCCACGTACAGTGTTCCCACGCACAGTAATCCCACGTATAGTTCTTCCATGTGCAGTGTTCCCACGTACAGTACTCCATGTACAGTGCTCCCACTTACAGTACTCCCACGCACAGTAATCCCACGTATAGTTCTTCCATGTGCAGTGCTCCCATGTACAGTACTCCATGTACAGTGTTCCCACGTACAGTAATCCCACGTATAGTATTTCATGTACAGTGCTCCCACGAACAATGCTTCCACATATAGTAATCCCACGTAGTGCTCCCACGTACAGTATTCCCACGTATAGTACTTCCATATATAGTGCTCCCACGTACAGTATTCCCACGTACAATACTACTACGTACGGTACTCCCACATACAGTATTCCCACGTACAGTACTACGTACAGAACCTCCATGTACATTTGACGTGACCTCTCAGCAGGGGGAGGGATGGGGGGAGGAAGAGGTGAGAAGGAGCAAGGGAAGACGAGGTCAAGAGGGAAAGGAGGAAGGTAAGGAAGGAAGGAAGGAGGGAAGGAAGAAGGGAGGGAAGGAGGGAAGGGAGGAGAGTACCGTAGATCTCTTGAGAGATCCTAGAGAACATTACTCAGCTAGTCTATCTCTCTCTCTCTCTCTCTCTCTCTCTCTCTCTCTCTCTCCAGGTCAGGAGTCACCTGTTTCCCTTCTTCCTGCCCGACTCCTTCCTGTCTCTCTCTAGAAGAGAGAGAGAAGAGAACAGAAGACAGAGGAGAAGAGAGCGAAGATAGAGGAAGGCAGAGAGAGAGAGAGAGAGAGAGAGAGAGAGAGAGAGAGAGAGAGAGAGACTGTGTCTCTAGAGAGAGAAAAGACAACTATTATAATGATGGGGAAAGCGCTAAATTCGTAGGGGCCATACAGTGTTCGATTCCAGGAATGGTAGGCTGGCTCCAGTTCCCTGGATCAAGAACCCTTCAGGATCCAGACACTACTTTGTATGAGTGCTTGTATGAATGTGTATGAGTACTCACCTAGTTGTACTCACCTAGTTGTGGTTGCAGGGGTCGATTCACAGCTCCTTGCCCAGTCTCTTCGCTGGCCGCTACTAGTAGGTCACTTCCCGCTCTATGAGCTTTATCATACCTCTTCTTAAAGCTATGTATGGATCCTGCCTCCACTACATCACTTCCCAGACTATTCCACTTCCTGACAACTCTGTGACTGAAGAAATACTTCCTAACATCTTTATTAAGATGTCGGAATGCTGTTCTTAGGTTTGCTAGTCGCCCATATGCTGCAGCAGTTATTTGGTTGATGTGCGCCTCAGGAGATGTGCTCGGTGTTATACTTATCCCAAGATCCTTTTCCTTGATTGAGGTTTGTAGTGTCTGGCCCCCTAGACTGTACTCGTCTGCGGTCTTCTTTGCCCTTCCCCAATCTTCATGACTTTGCACTTGGTGGGGTTGAACTCCAGGAGCCAGTTGCTGGACCAGTCCTGCAGCCTGTCCAGATCCCTTTGTAGTTCTGCCTGGTCCTCTTCCGATTGAATTCTTCTCATCAACTTCACATCATCTGCAAACAGGACACTTCAGAGTCTATTCCTTCCGTCATGTCGTTCACATATACCAGAAACAGCACCGGTTCTAGGACTGACCCCTGTGGAACCCCACTCGTCACAGGCGCCCACTCTGACACCTCGCCACGTACCATGACTCGCTGCTGTCTTCCTGACAGGTATTCCCTGATCCATTGCAGTGCCTTCCCTGTTATCCCTGCCTGGTCCTCCAGCTTTTGCACTAGTCTCTTGTATGGAACTGTGTCAAACGCCTTCTTACAGTCCAAGAAAATGCAATCTACCCACCCCTCACTCTCCTGTCTTACTGCTGTCACCCTGTCATAGAACTCCAGTAGGTTTGTGACACAGGATTTCCCGTCCCTGAAACCGTGTTGGCCGTCGTTGATAAGCTCATTTCTTTCTAGGTGTTCCACCACTCTTCTCCTGATAATCTTCTCCATGACCTTGCATGCTATACATGTCAGTGACACTGGTCTGTAGTTTAGTGCCTCATGTCTGTCTCCTGTTTTAAAAATTGGAACTACATTTACTGTCTTCCATACCTCATAGTGCTTGTGTGAGTGTGTATGAGTGCTTATATGAGTGTGTATGAGTTCTTCTATGAGTGTGTATGAGTGCTTGTATCAGTGTGTATGAGTGCTTGTATCAGTGTGTATGAGTGCTTATATTAGGGTGTATGAGTGTATGAGTGCTTGTATGAATGTATGAGTGCTTGTATGAGTGTTTATGAGTGCTTGTATCAGTGTGTATGAGTGCTTGTATCAGTGTGTATGAGTGCTTATATTAGGGTGTATGAGTGTATGAGTGCTTGTATGAATGTATGAGTGCTTGTATGAGTGTTTATGAGTGCTTGTATCAGTGTGTATGAGTGCTTGTATCAGTGTGTATGAGTGCTTATATTAGGGTGTATGAGTGTATGAGTGCTTGTATGAATGTATGAGTGCTTGTATGAGTGTTTATGAGTGCTTGTATGAGTGTGTATGAGTGCTTGTATCAGTGTGTATGAGTGCTTGTATGAGTGTGTATGAGTATGTATGAGTGCTTGTATGAGTGTGTATGAGTGCTTGTATGAGTGTGTATGAGTGCTTGTATGAGTGTGTATGAGTGCTTGTATGAGTGTGTATGAGTATGTATGTGCTTGTATCAGTGTGTATGAGTGCTTGTATGAGTGTGTATGAGTGTGTATGAGTATGTATGAGTGCTTGTATGAGTGTGTATGAGTGCTTGTATGAGTGTGTATGAGTATGTGTGAGTGCTTGTATGAGTGTGTATGAGTGCTTGTATGAGTGTGTATGAGTGCTTGTATGAGTGTGTATGAGTGCTTGCATGTATTTGTATATTTGAGGAAATGTGGCTGTGCTCACCTATGTGTGGTTGTAGGTGTTGAGTCACAGCTCCTGGCCCCGCCTCTTTGCTAGCCGTTACTGTGTTCACTCTCCTGGCCTCGATAGCATTATCGTACCTCTTCATAAAGCTGTGTGTGGATCCTGCCTCTCTCACTCCATTCTCCAGGTCGTTCCATTTCCTGTCTACTCTAATGCTAAATAAATACTTCCTAACATCTCTGTGACTCATCTGTGTTTTGAACTTCCAGCTGTGCCCTTGTGTTCCTCTTTCCCGCCTCCCAAGGAGTGTTCCTGTCCATCCTATCAGTTCCTTTCAATATTTAGTACGTTGTTATCATATCTCCTCCTAGTTCTTCTTTTCTGTTGTTGTCCTCTTAATGTTGTTCTATAACAGCTTTGGGTCAGGTTTGACTTGTTGTGTTATTCTCTGATTATCGTTGAGTCTCTCTTCTTACGTTTGTATGTTTTTTTTGTGTTCTGCTCATTTCCTTGTTTTCCGGATTGTTTATCTTGTGTGTTGTTACTATCATCCAGTACATTTATCTTTGTCTTCTCTACACCTCTGCTCTTCAATTGTTTCTTTTGTTCCTGGGTACCAGTTTCTCCTCTGCCTCCATGCACTTGCCTGTCACATACTCCATCATCCCATGCACTCTAGTTCTCCTCCCCGCTTTGCACCTCATCCAGGAGTTACCTCATGTCTTGTGAAGTCTGGCTTCTCCCCTGCTGCTTCACTCTCCACTCTTACTTCCACAAGGTATTTGAAACTCAGGACCGTGTGGTTACTACCACCGAGGGGCCTTTCATATTCAGTATACCTGGAGGGTGTTCAGGGTGAATACAAGGTCCAGCCTTGCAGGTTCATCCCCTGTTTCTCTCCCTGGTTGTGTCCCTAACACATTGGCTGCCATAAGTTCTCCATCACCACCTCCAGGATCTTAGTCCTCCATGATACAGTGCTGCTAATACCACCTTGAGGTCCCCTGCTCTTCAGTGTACCTACTGTGTAGTCTGCCCCTCTCTCTCTCTCTCTCTCTCTCTCTCTCTCTCTCTCTCTCATTACTCTCATCTCTTCAAAACTCCAGTGGTTTGTGAGTAGGAGTGCTGCTCCTCCACGTCTCTTCTCTGTCTCTTCATTATCTGATATCCAGCTGGGAAGCTCTGTATGATGTGTGTGTGTGTGTACTGACCTATTTGTGGTTGCAGGGGTCTAGTCACAGCTCCTGAGTCCGCCTCTTTGCTAATCGCTACTAGGCCCACTTGTGCGTGTGTGTTGATTAGTGCTTGTGTGTATGAGTGTCTGTGTGAGTGCAGTAGTAAGAGTGCAGGTGAGAGTGATTACACTGCCACAAACACTCAAGTGAGAGTAGTTACACTGCCACAAACACTCAAGTGAGAGTAGTTACACTGCCACAAACACTCAAGTGAGAGTAGTTACACTGCCACAAACACTCAAGTGAGAGTGATTACACTGCCACAAACACTCAAGTGAGAGTGATTACACTGCCACAAACACTCAAGTGAGAGTGATTACACTGCCACAAACACTCAAGTGAGAGTGATTACACTGCCACAAACACTCAAGTGAGAGTGATTACACTGCCACAAACACTCAAGTGAGAGTGATTACACTGCCACAAACACTCAAGTGAGAGTAGTTACACTGCAACAAGCACCCAAGTGAGAGTGATTACACTGCCACAAACACTCAAGTGAGAGTGATTACACTGCCACAAACACTCAAGTGAGAGTGATTACACTGCCACAAACACTCAAGTGAGAGTGATTACACTGCCACAAACACTCAAGTGAGAGTAGTTACACTGCAACAAACACTCAAGTGAGAGTGATTACACTGCCACAAACACTCAAGTGAGGGGATTACACTGCCACAAACACTCAAGTGAGTGATTACACTGCCACAAACACTCAAGTGAGAGTGATTACACTGCCACAAACACTCAAGTGAGAGTGATTACACTGCCACAAACACTCAAGTGAGAGTGATTACACTGCCACAAACACTCAAGTGAGAGTGATTACACTGCCACAAACACTCAAGTGAGAGTGATTACACTGCAACAAACACTCAAGTGAGGTGATTACACTGCACAAACACTCAAGTGAGAGTAGTTACACTGCAACAAACACTCAAGTGAGAGTGATTACACTGCCACAAACACTCAAGTGAGAGTAGTTACACTGCCACAAACACTCAAGTGAGAGTGATTACACTGCCACAAACACTCAAGTGAGAGTAGTTACACTGCAACAAACACTCAAGTGAGAGTGATTACACTGCCACAAACACTCAAGTGAGAGTAGTTACACTGCCACAAACACTCAAGTGAGTGATTACACTGCAACAAACACTCAAGTGAGAGTGATTACACTGCCACAAACACTCAAGTGAGAGTGATTATACTGCCACAAACACTCAAGTGAGAGTAGTTACACTGCAACAAACACTCAAGTGAGAGTGATTACACTGCCACAAACACTCAAGTGAGAGTAGTTACAATGCAACAAACACTCAAGTGAGAGTGATTACACTGCAACAAACACTCGAGAATAGTTACACTGCAACAAACACTCAAGTGAGAGTGATTACACTGCCACAAACACTCAAGTGAGAGTGATTATACTGCCACAAACACTCAAGTGAGAGTAGTTACACTGCAACAAACACTCAAGTGAGAGTGATTACATTGCCACAAACACTCAAGTGAGAGTAGTTACACTGCAACAAACACTCAAGTGAGAGTGATTACACTGCAACAAACACTCAAGTTACACTGTAACAAATACTCAAGTGAGAGTGATTACACTGCAACAAACACTCAAGTGAGAGTAGTTACACTGCAACAAACACTCAAGTGAGAGTAGTTACACTGCCACAAACAGTCAAGTGAGAGTAGTTACACTGCAACAAGCACTCAAGTGAGAGTAGTTACACTGCCACAAACAGTCAAGTGAGAGTAGTTACACTGCCACAAACAGTCAAGTGAGAGTAGTTACACTGCAACAAGCACTCAAGTGAGAGTAGTTACACTGCAACAAACACTCAAGTGAGAGTAGTTACACTGCAACAAACACTCAAGTGAGAGTAGTTACACTGCAACAAACACTCAAGTGAGAGTAGTTACACTGCCACAAACAGTCAAGTGAGAGTAGTTACACTGCAACAAGCACTCAAGTGAGAGTAGTTACACTGCAACAAGCACTCAAGTGAGAGTAGTTACACTGCAACAAACACTCAAGTGAGAGTAGTTACACTGCAACAAACACTCAAGTGAGAGTAGTTACACTGCCACAAACAGTCAAGTGAGAGTAGTTACACTGCAACAAGCACTCAAGTGAGAGTAGTTACACTGCAACAAGCACTCAAGTGAGAGTAGTTACACTGCAACAAGCACTCAAGTGAGAGTAGTTACACTGCAACAAGCACTCAAGTGAGAGTAGTTACACTGCAACAAACACTCAAGTGAGAGTAGTTACACTGCAACAAACACTCAAGTGAGAGTAGTTACACTGCCACAAACAGTCAAGTGAGAGTAGTTACACTGCAACAAGCACTAAAGTGAGAGTAGTTACACTGCAACAAACACTCAAGTGAGAGTGAGTGTTCATGAGAGTGCCAGAGTGCTGAGGTTATTAGTCGCCCTAACAACCTAACTAGCTTCTTAACAACCACAAACTGTCAATTAAACATTACTACCTTCAACCCCCCACCCCACCCCGTCAACCCCCAACCCCACCCCGTCACCCCCCACCTCCATCCAACCATCACGACCATGACCGACCTCAATTATTATTAATTATTCTTCTTATTATTATTATTTTTATAATTATTATTTTTATTGTTATTTTTATAATAATAATAATTATTATTAATATTATTGTTATTATTATTATTATTATTATTATTATTATTATTATTATTATTATTATTATTAATTAGTTGACTTCTTGTTCCTCCTCTTAGGATTTTCATGTTGATCTTGAGAATGCGTCGTCTGATGGGTTTCAAACTTTCACTGCTGGTGATGTATAAGAAGAAGAGTTGCTGTAACTCTTATGGTCAGGCGCTGCTCTTGGCTCTGTCTTCTCTGTTCCTTCCTTGTTATATACTTCCCTCTGATAACTTGAGAAAGTTTCGTCAGATCGTCTTCAAACTTGACTTCACGATTCAAAATGGCGGTGTAGTGACGTATGGTGACTGGTGACAGTGTATGGTGACTGGTGACAGTGTATGGTGACTGGTGACAGTGTATGGTGACTGGTGACAGTGTGTGGTGACTGGTGACAGTGTATGGTGACTGGTGTCAGTGTGTGTGGTGACTGGTGACAGTGTATGGTGACTGGTGACAGTGTGTGGTGACTGGCAACAGTGTGTGGTGACTGGTGACAGTGTATGGTGACTGGTGAGTGTATGGTGACTGGTGACAGTGTATGGTGACTGGTGACAGTGTATGGTGACTGGTGACAGTGTATGGTGACTGGTGAACAGTCGCCAACTACGCTTCCTTCACCGCTAAAACCCGGAAAATGGCGTTAATGGCGCAGTGTAGAGGCTTCTTTGGCACTGTGCCACAAACTACCCACACCTCACTGGGGTAAGGTCTATCCTCTCTCTCTCTCTCTCCTCATCTCCTCACTCCTCTCACTCTCTCTCTTCCTCTCTCTCTCTCTCTCTCTCTCTCTCTCCCTCTCTCTCTCTCTCTCTCTCCCTCTCTCTCCTCTCTCTCTTTCTCTCTCTCTGTCTCTGTCTGTCTCTCTGGTTCTTATTCTTCCTCTTATTGTTCCTTTATGTTCTTCCCTTTCTTCTTTCCTTCTTTATTTTGTTCATATTCTCTTCAAATTTAACATTCTTGTTAACTGGTACATAAGATGTGGGTCCAGGAGCTAGTGATCAACCACCCCATCCATCCATCCACACACACACACGGGGGTCAAATAATAGATACGACACTGATTATATTTAGTTGGTGGTAGGTTGAAAGTGGGGACCAGGAGCTAGAGTTCGTCCTTCCTAAAGACGAGTCGGTAATTACTAAGATGTGATTACAGGTGAGGTGAGTCTTAAGTGTGTTGTGGAGTGACAGGTGTCAGTGTGAGGGAGGAACAAGGAACAAGACTGCCTGGCCCGTTCCTTTGTACCTTGTCCACCTTGACCAGGCCTGCTCTCTCTCTCTATCTCTCTCTCTCTCTTATTATAGACTGGGTAGCTAGAACCTTAAAAACAAGAGCTGTCAGTGCAGTGATGTTGTATTTGCAGTCACTTGTTCTCTCTAGTCTGCAATATTGCTGACCATTGACATCCTGTCTTAACGCAGGCCAGCTTGCACACATGGAGACTATACTAAGAACTTTCACTGCACTTGTAAGTTCAGTCAAGCGTCTAACTTACTAGCAGCGCTTGCAGTCACTTGACCTGTACTCCCTGGAACGCAGGCGAAAAGATACATCATAATTTACATCTGTAAAATCCTAGAGGGACTTCTCCCAAATCTGCAGACATAAATCACTCCCTACGAAACCAAGAGGCTCGGACAGACTGTGCAAAATACTCAGTGGAGAGATTGTTTTGAGTACATTCTGAGGTACAAGACAGTAAGTGTAAGGGATCCAAGGCTGTTCAACACCCTTCCCTGGCTGTCTTGAAGACAGAACTTGAGGAGTTGCTGACGTCAGTTGTTGATGAGCTGGGCGGTGGTTGGTGTGTTGAGGTGCGTGTAGTGGGCACTAGCAGCCTGGTTGATCAAGCCCTCAAGCAGGAGGACTGGTCTAGGACCGGGCGGTGGGGACGCTCACCCCTGGAACCATGTTCAGTTAAACTTTAAGTGTTCTTCCATTCCATTCTGTCCCTCCCTCCTATCCCTACCGTGACCTCCCTCCTTCCCTTCCGTGACCTCCCTCCCTTTTGTGACCTCCCTCCCTTCTGTGACCTCCCTCCCTTCCGTGGCCTCTCTCCTTTCCGTGACCTCTCTCCTTCCATGACCTCCTCCCTTCCATGACCTCTCTCCTCCCATGACCTCCCTCCCTTCCGTGACCTCTCTCCCTCCCTCCCGTAACCTCTCTCTCTTCCTCCTGTAACTTCTCTCTCTCCCCCTCCTGTGACCTCTCTCCTCTCTCCCGTGACCTCTCTCCTCTCTCCAGTGACCTCGCTCTCCTTCCCGTGACCTCTCTGTTTCCCTCCCGTAACCTCTCTCCTTCCCTTCCGTGACCGCCCTTCCTCCTGTGACCTTTTGTCTCTCCCTCTTGTGACCTCTCTCTCGTGACCTCTCTCCTGTGACCTCTCTCACGTGACCTCTCACTCCATCCCTCCCACTCCATTCCTCTCACTAGGTATCCCTCTTATTAGCTATCCTTCCCTCTCACTAAGTATACCTCCCACTCCATCCCTCTCACTTCGTATCCCTCTCACTCCATGCCTTTCACTAGATATCTCTCCCATTCCAACTCACTAGGTACCCTTCTCATTCCACCCCTCACTACGTATCCCTCCCACTCCACTCCCTCACTAGGTATCCCTCCCACTCCACTCCTCACTAGGTATAACTCCCACTCCACTCCCTCACTAGGTATAACTCCCACTCCACTCCTTCACTAGGTATCCCTCTCAGGTATACCTAACTTTCCATCCCTCAATAGGTATCTCTCCCACTCCATTCTTTTCACTAGGTCCCTTCCCCTCCATCGTTTTCACGAGGTATCCCTCCTACTCCATCCCTCGCACTAGGTATCCCTCTTACTCCATCCCCCTCACTAGATATTCCTCTATGTATCCCTTCTACTCCATCCTTCTCTAGATATCCCTCCCACTCCATCCTTCTCTAGGTATCCCTCCCACTCCATCCCTCTTACCCTTAGGTATCCCTCCAATTCCATCCCTCACTAGGCATCCATCCCACTCCGTCCTCGCAGTAGGTATCCCTCCCACTCCACCCCCTCACTAGGTATTCCGCTCACTTGGTATTCCTCTCACTAGGTATCCCTCCCCTCCATCCATCTCACTAGGTATCCCTCTGACTCCATCCCTCTCATTAGGCATTCCTCACACTCCATCCCTCTTACTAGGTATATCTTCCACTCCATCCCTCTCACTAGGTATCCTTCCATTTCCATCCTTCCCTAGGTATTCCTCCAATTCCATCCCTCTAGATATCCTTCTCACTTGGTATCCCTCCCACTAGGTATACCTCCCTTTCCATCCCTCACACTGAGTATACTTCTCATTAAGTATCCCTCCCACTCCATCCTTCTCACTAGGTATCCCTCCCACTCCATCTTTTTCAATGGATATCTCTCCCACTCCATCCCTCGCACTAAGTATCCCTCTCACTAGATATCTCTCCCACTCTATCCCTCTATATATCCCTCTCACTAGATATTCAACCCACTCCGTCCCTCGCACTAGATATCCCTCTCATTTGGTATTCTTCCCACTCCATCCCATCACTAGGTGTTCCTCTCACTAGGTATCCTTTCCACTCTATCCATCTCACTAGTTATCCCTCCCACTCCATCCCTCTCAATAGGTATATCTTCCACTCCATCCCTCTCACTAGGTATCTCCCACTCCACTCTAGGTATCCCTCCTATTCCATCCCTTTCTAGGTATTCCTCCTATTCCATCCCTCTAGGTATCCCTCTCACTAGGTGTACCTCCCTTTTCATCCCTCGAACTTGGTATACCTCTCTTTAGGTATCCCTCCCACTTCATCCTTCTCACCAGATATCCCTCCCACTCCATCTTTTTCACTAGGTATCCCTTCCACTTCATCCCTCGCACTAAGTATCCCTCTCACTAGATATCCTCCCTCTATCCCTCTATGTATCCCTCTCATTAGGTATTCATCTCACTCCGTCCCTCGCACTAGGTATCCCTCTCACTTGGTATTCCTCCCACTCCATCCCTTCACTAGGTATCCTTCCCACTCCATCCCTCTCACTAGGTGTCTCCCACTCCATCCCTCTCACTCGGTGTCCATACAACCTCATAACTCTCACTAGGTATCCTTCCCACTTCATTCCTCTCACTAGGTATCCATCCCACTCCGTTCCTCGCACTAGGTATCTCTCACTTGGTATCCCGCTCCATCCCCTTCACTAGGTATTTCTCTCACTTAGTATTCCTCTCACTACGTATCTGCCACTCTGTCCATTTCACTAGGTATACCTCCCATTCCATCCCTCTAGGTATCCCTATCACTAGGTATTCCTCCCACTCCATCCCTCTCACTAGGTGTACCTACCTTTCCATCCTTCGCACTAGGTATACCTCTCATTAAGTATCCTTCCCATTCCATCCCTCTCACTAGGTATTGTAGACAGCCTATGCTGTCTGTTAGTTTCATATATCGCGGCACTACGGTGCTGCCCTCTCTAGGCGTGCCCAGGTCAGTGGCACACTATGCCCACCCAGTCTCACTTCCACGGCTTCCGTCCTAGGACCACCGTCCTACCCCACAGTGGTCTGGCTTCCGGTCTCCTCACACTCTGCCCGTTGTGTACTCACTCCTCGCCTAATAAAGCCAATCTAGTCTACGGCCGTATCTCTGCAACATACGCTACCCCTTCGGCACTACAGTATCCCTCCCACTCCATCCCTCTCACTAGGTATCCCTCCCACTCCATCCTTCTTACTATATCCCTCCCACTCCATCCCTCTCACTAGGTATCCCTGGAGTGGGACTTTGAGATTGTCACCAGAAGTTTTCTGTTTTCCTGTGACTTTGTTTTTTGCTGTCGTTCATAACACAAGAACGCCTCAGCCGATAAGCTTCAAATTTTCAACTCTGATGTAGGGTAACCAGGGCAAGATGCTAGCAACACTTAGCATGTACAGGAGGCCTATGAGTATATATATATATATATATATATATATATATATATATATATATATATATATATATATATATACCAACACTGCGACTGCAGGACTCAACCCATGCTGTTTTGGCCCGCCTCATGGTGAGCGAAACAATGACGCTCTAACACAGGACCACGCAATCCTGGAGAATGACGCACCCAGCCAAGCTAGGTGTTTACCGTCATCCAGACATAGTGTGGTCGACTATTCATTCACTCTATCTCTTTTCTCTCTCTCTCTCTCATATATATATATATATCCCTGTGTCCTTGTAATGTTTGTAACATAAGCTCCTGGAGAGCGAAACGTTGCAAATAAATGTCACATTAGTTCTCAGCGTCCTGAATGTAGTATTAACCCACACTGGAAGGTCGCGACGTCCCTTGGATCATTGACAAGTCACACCAACACATCTTCGTGGGTTAGAGTGACTAGTCAATGGTCCAAGTCTGAGCGAAACGTCGTCACGTGTCTCCTATGTGTGGGTTATTTGTGTATTGTCCAGTCAGGGTATTGTGCCTTTGTTTGCTCTTCATCGTGAGTTGACTTTGATAACTACGGAAATCCTCGGCGGTGGAGCGTCTCGCCTTCCAGAAATGCGCCCACTCTCACTAGGTATCCGGTGAGGGGGCTCTTGATCCAAGGATGCGAACCTCACCGCGCCAGTGTTGAATCTGGCCTGCTTGCTTCCCGTCCCGGCAGGAGCTGCATGACCCTTACGGGTTTGGTGCTTTTCCCCGTGATTGCAATAATTAAAATTAATTTGTTGAGGCTGCCGGGCAGGAACTGGAACAGACAAGGACGTCAGGTAGCCTTTAACCAGAGCAAGATGGCGCAGGATGGAGCAGGATGGCGCAGGATACTCGACAGGGGGAGTCCTGAGACACACACACAGTGGTCAACCATGTTTGCAAACGCCAGCAAGCGGATACCTATCGTAGTAGCGTGTGCTATAGTGTGCTTGTGTTTGTTAGTGACGATACCCGTAGTGTTACTCATGGAGAACGGGTGCAACTGATTCCCGTCAACGATACTCTTACCTCTGGTGACCTTCAACACACTCTGGTCCCAGACCTGCAGCAGGTCAAGGTGGTCCCGTCAACGACAGTCTCACCTCTGTTGACCTTCAACACACTCTGGTCCCAGACCTGCAGCAGGTCAAGGTGGTCTCCGTCAACGACAGTCTCACCTCTGTTGACCTTCAACACACTCTGGTCCCAGACCTGCAGCAGGTCAAGGTGGTCCCGTCAACAACAGTCTCACCTCTGGTGACCTTCAACACACTCTGGTCCCAGACCTGCAGCACGTCAAGGTGGTCCCCGTCAACGACAGTCTCACCTCTGGTGACCTTCAACACACTCTGGTCCCAGACCTGCAGCAGGTCAAGGTGGTCCCCGTCAACGATACAGTAACCTCTGGTGACCGTCAGCACACTCCGGTCTCAGACCTGCAGTTCAATACTTCAAGAGAAGTCCAATTAATCAAGAATGACTCTGGAGTATTCCACCTTGTTTACAAGGATCCCGGAGGTTCCATGTCACTGGGGAAGGGATCAAGAAGCTCAGAGCTTCTTCAAGAGGCTTCACTGAGTTCGACACCGCTTCGCAATGACTCCAGAGTGAAGGAATTGGTGGTGGTTGCCTGGAAGGCTTCCAGACACTTAGAGGAGAGTGCCTGGAACGTGTCGGGGCAGCTAGAGAAGAAGAACCCTCAACCTTGAGATGCTGGCCGCCCAGGGGTAAGAGGAACATAGTAGTGGGTGGCTACTCGTAGCTACAAGGTTTTTGTGAATCTAGCGCTTCCCTCTTCCGGTCGGAACAGATGACTCACGCAGCGAGTATTTGTGTTTTGTGTGTGTGTGTTTTGACCTGGTCACCGTCCTTAAAGGAGTGACCAACTCCCGATCAAAGAAAGTTGAGTTCCAGCGTTGCTTCGTAAATATACTGGCAGTGAACGCAATACAAGTTGTAATGAACGACTGTCGATGAATAAACAGAAAGCTGAACGGGGGGACTGGAACCCTTGTCTGGAGATTAACAGGTCCAGCGCGTTACCGCTGAGTTACGGGGCTTCTAATAGGAAAGTTTCAGGGATAACGCTGCTGTGTCCTGTCGGTGGCTACTGTCTGTAACACTACTGTCCTTTCTCACAGCCCCAGCAACGTTTACGGTTAATCTGTCCTCACCCAGCCAGTCTGTGAGCTCAGAGGTTCATTTTGCATAAATTCCAAGGGCCAGAAAGAATTTTCCTTAGCTAATATTAACATGGGCGCAGTGTAATCAATTAATGATCCAACATAGGCTATATACGTACATCATTCTCAAGATTCTCACATTAGCACCATAGTTGGGGATCTAGCCAGCAACATCATTGAGAACATTTAGCCTATCTTTGTATTTCTTATTTAGTTGTGGTATGGCGGATTTATTAAAGGTTACGTCTTCACTAAGGTATCTGTAAGATTTAACGTAGCTAATGTTTTCACCCTGCAAACAGATGGGTGGGGATGTCGTTTGCTGTGTCAATATCTTTGTTTTAGATGAAGATATGACGGTGCCTAATTGATTACAAATTGTTTAAACTTCATTAAGAATGGTCCTCATCTTCTTATCCCATGTTGTATGGATCATGATGTCATCAGCATAGCTTATAGCTATATGTTTAGGCGAGGCAGGTAGAGCATTTAGGAGAGCATTAATCAGAACATTAAATAGCATGGGACTGGGAACTCCTCCCTGTGGTGTACCTAGGAACATTTCTTTAGGCTCGCTTTAAAACCTTAGTAGAGGACAGAGGATACTCTATTTGACAGATATCCTATTATTCAGCTGAGTAGGCTACCACCAATATTCATTTTGGTTAGTCATGTATAACGGTTCTGTCTGTGATATCAAATGCAAATTTTAGATAAAAAAAATGTAAAGCTAGTAGAGGAAATACAATTCTGCACACTTTTTCCTTGCATGAACCCATATAGATGAGGGGAAAGTTGGTGTCTGATTCTCTAGTGTAGAATCGAACACCAACTTCCAAGCCTTCAAATGTTTTACAAAGACAACTAGTGAGGCAGATTGTGGTCTTCATGTATCAGGCTGTTGTGGCTTAGGTACATGTATCAGGCTGTTGTGGCTTAGGTACATGTATCAGGCTGTTGTGGCTTAGGTACATTTATCAGGCTGTTGTGGCTTAGGTACAAACGTGATAACACTGTTGGTACAGGAAGTAAAAGAACACTCTTGATATAACTGAGATTATACCGTGCTAACAAGGGGTTATCAGATTATACCGTGCTAACAAGGGGTTATCAGATTATACCGTGCTAACAAGGGGTTATCAGATTATACCGTGCTAACAAAGGGTTATCAGATTATATCGTGCTAACAAGGGGTTATCAGATTATACCGTGCTAACAAGGGGTTATCAGATTATATCGTGCTAACAAGGGGTTATCAGATTATACCGTGCTAACAAAGGGTTATCAGATTATATCGTTCTAACAAGGGGTTATCAGATTATACCGTGCTAACAAAGGGTTGTCTGGGATCTGCCTTAAAGTACAGAGAATGTTATATATTCTTCCATGTACTCTGAAGAGGAAGTCACTGCCATTAACACTGCTGGGTAACATATATCATGTCGAACATTCCTTCAGAAGTGAACTCTCTCTCTCTCTCTCTCTCTCTGGCTTCATGCTGATGTGAGATAGCAGTTTCAGGTCTCGATAAAGTTGCTTTATTTCACGCAAATTGAGTAAGGTAGTGTTACTGCGTTAACATAAGGTGGGACCAAGTAAACCAAGTCCTAAATTATATAAACTGGGAAGATTGACTAAGCATCACGGATCCTAACCTATGTCTAGACCAAATTAACTCTGTGGCACTTGAGGTTTGCTCAAGGCAAATTCCCTTAAGGAAAAGGAGGAGAAGATGTAAACTAGAAAGAGAGAGGCGCTCCCTATACAAGCGAAGGCAAAGAATAACAGAGCGGCTACAAGAGGCCAATATATCTGAAATACGTAGGGAGACACTAGTCAGAGAAATAGCAAACATCGAATTAAAACTAAAGGAATCTTACAGGAATCAAGAAACGCGGGAAGAACTAAAAGCCATAAATGAAATTGAAAGAAACCCAAAGTATTTCTTTTCTTATGCCAAAACAAAGTCGAGAACAACATCCAGTATTGGGCCCCTACTAAAACAAGATGGGTCTTACACAGATGACAGCAAGGAAATGAGTGAGTTACTAAAGTCCCAGTATGACTCAGTTTTTAGTGAGCCGCTAACGAGACTAAAAGTTGAAGACCTAAATTATTTTTTTATGAGAGTTCCACAGAACTTGACAGACGCAAGCCTATCTGACATTACCCTGACGCCACATGACTTTGAAAAGGCGATAAATGACATGCCCATGCACTCCGCTCCAGGCCCCGACTCATGGAACTCAGTGTTCATCAAGAACTGCAAGAAGCCCCTATCACATGCTTTTAACATCCTATGGAGAGGGAGCATGGACACTGGGGTCGTCCCGCAGTTACTAAAAACAACAGACATAGCCCCGCTCCACAAAGGGGGCAGTAAAGCAATGGCAAAGAACTACAGACCAATTGCGCTAACGTCCCATATCATAAAAATCTTTGAAAGGGTTCTAAGAAGCAAGATCGCAACCCATCTTGATACCCATCAATTGCACAACCCAGGGCAGCACGGGTTTAGAGCAGGCCGCTCCTGTCTGTCCCAACTACTGGACCACTATGACAAGGTCCTGGATGCTCTAGAGGACAAACAGAATGCTGATGTTATATACACAGACTTTGCAAAAGCCTTTGACAAGTGTGACCATGGTGTAATAGCACACAAAATGCGTGATAAAGGAATAACAGGAAAAGTTGGTAGATGGATCTATAATTTCCTAACATGTAGAACACAAAGAGTAGTAGTCAACAGTACAAGTCTGAGGCAGCTACTGTGAAAAGCTCTGTTCCACAAGGCACAGTACTTGCTCCCATCCTGTTCCTCATCCTCATATCGGACGTAGACAGGGATATAAGCCACAGTGCCGTGTCTTCCTTTGCAGATGACACCCGAATCTGTATGACAGTGTCCACCGTTGAAGACACTGCAAGACTCCAAACAGACATAAACCAAATCTTTAAATGGGATGCAGAAAACAATATGAAGTTCAATGATGAGAAATTTCAATTACTCAGATACGGAAAACGTGAGGAAATTAAAATCTCATCGGAGTATAAAACAAATTCCAACCACACAATAGAGCGAAAAACTAATGTCAAAGACCTGGGAGTGATCATGTCAGAGGATCTCACCTTCAAGGACCATAACACCGTAGCAATCGCATCTGCTAGAAAAATGACAGGATGGATAATGAGAACCTTCAAAACCAGGGATGCAAAGCCCATGTTGACACTTCACAAATCGCTTGTTCTATCTAGGCTGGAATATTGCTGCACACTAACTGCACCTTTCAAGGCAGGTGAAATTGCTGACCTTGAAAATGTGCAGAGAACCTTCACGGCACGCATAACTACAATAAACCACCTCAATTACTGGGAACGCTTGAAGTTTCTAAACCTGTACTCCCTAGAACGCAGGCGGGAGAGATACATTATTATATACACGTGGAAAATTCTCGAGGGACTAGTACCAAACTTGCACACGAGTCACTCCCTACTCGGCAGGCGATGTAACATCCCCCAATGAAAAGCAGGGGTGCCACTAGCACGTTGAGGGACAACACAATAAGTGTGAGGGGCCCAAGATTGTTCAACTGCCTCCCAGCATACATCAGGGGGATTACCAACAAGCCCCTGGCTGTCTTCAAGCAGGCACTGGACAGGCACCTCAAGTCGGTACCTGACCAGCCAGGCTGTGGCTCGTACGTTGGACTGCGTGCGGCCAGCAGTAACAGCCTGGTTGATCAGGCTCTGGTCCAACATTAGGCCTGGTCACAGACCGGGCCGCGGGGGCGTTGACCCCTGGAATTCTCTCCAGGTAGACTCCAGGTATAGCAGTCAGTGATACAACAGTGTTACAGCAGTATTACAGCAGTCACTGTGTTACAGCAGTTACTGTGTTACAGCAGTCACTGTGTTACAGCAGTTACTGTGTTACAGCAGTCAGTGTGTTACAGCAGTTACTGTGTTACAGCAGTCAGTGTGTTACAGCAGTCACTGTGTTACAGCAGTTACTGTGTTACAGAAGTTAGTGTTACAGCAGTCACTGTTACAGCAGTTAGTGTGTTACAGCAGTCACTGTGTTACAGCAGTCACTGTGTTACAGCAGTCACTGTGTTACAGCAGTCACTGTGTTACAGCAGTTACTGTGTTACAGCAGTCACTGTGTTACAGCAGTTACTGTGTTACGCAGTCAGTGTGTACAGCAGTCTGTGTTACAGCAGTTCTGTGTTCAGACTAGTGTTACAGCAGTCACTGTTACAGTAGTTGTGTTACAGCAGTCACTGTGTTACAGCAGTCACTGTGTTACAGCAGTCACTGTGTTACAGCAGTCACTGTGTTACAGCAGTCACTGTGTTACAGCAGTCACTGTGTTACAGCAGTCACTGTGTTACAGCAGTTAGTGTTACAGCAGTCACTGTTACAGCAGTCACTGTGTTACAGCAGTTAGTGTTACAGCAGTCACTGTGTTACAGCAGTCACTGTGTTACAGCAGTCACTGTGTTACAGCAGTCACTGTGTTACAGCAGTTACTGTGTTACAGCAGTCACTGTGTTACAGCAGTCACTGTTACAGCAGTCACTGTATTACAGCAGTTAGTGTTACAGCAGTCACTGTGTTACAGCAGTCACTGTGTTACAGCAGTCACTGTGTTACAGCAGTCACTTTTTACAGCAGTTACGTGTTACAGCAGTCACTGTTACAGTAGTGTTACAGCAATCACTGTGTTACAGCGTAGTGTTACAGCAGTCACTTGTTACAGCAGTTATGTTACAGCAGTCACTGTACAACAGTGTTACCCGCAGGTCACGTGTTACAGCAGTTCAGCGTGTTACAGCAGTCACTGTTACAGCAGTCAGTGTTACAGCAGTCACTGTTACAGCAGTCACTGTTACAGCAGTCACTGTTACAGCAGTCACTGTTACAGCAGTCACTGTTACAGCAGTTACTGTTACAGCAGTCACTGATACAACAGTGTTACACCAGTCAGTGATACAACAGTGTTACAGCAGTATTACAGCAGTGTTACACCAGTCAGTGATACAACAGTGTTACAGCAGTATTACAGCAGTGTTACAGCAGTCAGTGTGTTACAGCAGTCAGTGTGTTACAGCAGTTACTGTGTTACAGCAGTTACTGTGTTACAGCAGTCACTGTGTTACAGCAGTCACTGTGTTACAGCAGTCACTGTGTTACAGCAGTCACTGATACAACAGTGTTACACCAGTCAGTGATACAACAGTGTTACAGCAGTATTACAGCAGTGTTACAGCAGTTACTGTGTTACAGCAGTCAGTGTTACAGCAGTCACTGTGTTACAGCAGTCAGTGTTACAGCAGTCACTGTATTATCCATCTTTGTAATTTAAGTAAAGGTTGTTGTAAGACACCTTAATTATGTTCTTCACACTTGTTCTCCTTCACAACTACTGTTATTGTTCTTGTCTTTGTTTCTTCCTCATTATCACTTTAACTTCCTCCTCCATCTTTCATTCGGAGATATATACTGGAGATATATACTGGAGATATATACTGGAGATATATACTGGAGATATATACTGGACGTGTATATACACAGACTTACTATTTTAAGTATTAAAGTATTCTTGATGTAGTGAACAGAGACACGCAGACTTAGTGACCCTCGTCTAGTCGATAGTAAACCCCTTTAACCAACCAGTTCAGCTGGACAATTCAAGAGACTTTCAACCGCTTAATTGATTGGTTGAATGGAGTGAAATCATGAGTACACGAGTCTAGTGACTGCATGTCGTATTTAGACGTTAATCCCTCAGCTTTAACCAAGAGCTAGGTGGATTAAGACTCTTAACCTTGTGAGCTGAGGTAGGATTACAGCTCTTAGCTTGTGAGCTGAGGTGATTACAACTCTTAACTTTGAGCTGAGAGTAGGCTCCAGCTCTTAACTGAGCTGAGGTAGGATTACAGCTCTTAACTTGTGAGCTGAGGTAGGATTACAGCTCTTAGCTTGTGAGCTGAGGTAGGATTACAACTCTTAACTTGTGAGCTGAGGTAGGATTACAGCTCTTAACTTGTGAGCTGAGGTAGGATTACAGCTCTTAACTTGTGAGCTGAGGTAGGATTACAGCTCTTAACTTGTGAGCTGAGGTAGGCTCACAGCTCTTAACTTGTGAGCTGAGGTAGGATTACAGCTCTTACTTGTGAGCTGAGGTAGGATTACAACTCTTAACTGTGAGCTGAGGTAGGATTACAGCTCTTAGCTTGTGAGCTGAGGTAGGATTACAGCTCTTACTTGTGAGCTGAGGTAGGATTACAACTCTTAACTTGTGA
Source organism: Cherax destructor (assembly GCA_009830355.1). Lineage (NCBI taxonomy): Eukaryota > Metazoa > Arthropoda > Malacostraca > Decapoda > Parastacidae > Cherax > Cherax destructor. The sequence goes on from WNWK01003282.1 coordinate 104,603, forward strand.
GCTGAGGTAGGATTACAGCTCTTAGCTTGTGAGCTGAGGTAGGATTACAGCTCTTAGCTTGTGAGCTGAGGTAGGATTACAACTCTTAACTTGTGAGCTGAGGTAGGATTACAGCTCTTAGCTTGTGAGCTGAGGTAGGATTACAGCTCTTAGCTTGTGAGCTGAGGTAGGATTACAGCTCTTAACTTGTGAGCTGAGGTAGGATTACAGCTCTTAGCTTGTGAGCTGAGGTAGGATTACAACTCTTAACTTGTGAGCTGAGGTAGGATTACAGCTCTTAGCTTGTAAGTGAGCTGAGGTAGGCTCACAGCTCTTAGCTTGTAAACTCAGCTGTATAAAGAGCTATCATGATACAAGCTGAAGGTTTGATTGAAGGGTTTTAATGTGTCAGCAGATGTGTGCGCTCCCGGGTACAGTAAGTTCCTGAACCAGTGCTACAAGGTGATCAAGACTGATGCTCCTATCGACTTCACCACAGCTCAGAGGAAGTAGGTACCTTCTACACCAACACTTACACCTCTTGTAGAAGCTGTGTGGGGAGAGTTACAAGTCCTTTCTTTCATGAGGGAAGGGGAGGGATATAGGATTAAAGGAGACTTGTTCACCTAGCATTAATTAGGTACCTAGGTGTTAGCCGACTGGTGTGGGTCGCATCTTGGGGGACAAAATTAACCTAACTTGCCCAATATGCTCTGCATAACAAATGGCTTTCTATATAGTATGTCATTGATGTCACCTAGGTATGTATACCTTGTACAAGTACTTGTTATTATTATAGTTACACGTTGCTTGTACAACAGAGGTTAGGAGAGGGTCACACGTCCTTGTACCTCGCGAGGCTGGGAGAACATAGAAGTGCAAGTTACAGGTGAAGAGGTTGGTGTTAGAATTGTCAATTTTGTGAGTAAACACAGTCGTGCAGGAGCACTGAGAGACAGTGTTGAGGGCTAGAATAAAGCAGAAAGAAAGAATGCTAGGAGGTAGATTAGAGAGTGAGTGTAGGGATCAGTGTTAGAATGATAAGAGAGAAGGAAAGAGAGGGAATAATGCGTCCTGAATGAGAGGAAGATTGGGGCTTACAATAACGAGAGAGTTAGGTTATGACAGAAATTATGCAATAGATGGGACAGTATGGCATGTTATGTAGCAGCAATGGAAGCAGGTATAGAAGAAATGGAAGCAGGTATAGAAGCAATGGAAGCAGGTATAGCAATAAGCGAGAGAGAGCAGGTATGAAGAAATGGAAGCAATAAAATGGAAGCAGGTATAGGCAATGGAAATATAGCAGAATGGAAGCAGGTATAGAAGAAATGGAAGCAGGTATAGAAGCAATGGAAGGAGGTATAGAAGCAATGGAAGCAGGTATATAAGGAATGGAAGCAGGCATAGAAGGAAAATACAATCAGATATAAAAGGGGTTTGGAACGAGTATAGAATGGGGTGGAAGAAGGTAGAGGATGAGGTAAATAGTGGTCAACAGAGGCAGGGATTGAGGTAAGAGTGATGGAAGACAGGATGGTTAAGAATTAGACGTTGCAGGAGGAGTTAGGAAGAGCACACGAGACCTCGGCGCAGGTGTTAGAATGTGGTAGTGTTAGGTTAGGAAGGCTAGCAAGGTGTCACAGGGAATATGTGATGCTACCGTCTAATTAAAAGAGATTTGTGTGAGGTCAGGCGTTTTATGGTAGTAAGGATGTTAGTGGTAGAGGATCAGGAGGATGGTGATAGTGTTGCTAGAGGGTCAGGATGTGTATCTAGAGGTCGAGGGTTTGTTGCTAATCAATAGGATATGTTGCTAATAGAAGTGAACTAATAATGGTGATATTAAGATAAAGTGAATGTTGCTAATAGAGAGGGTATTTAAAGGTCAATGTGATATTTTAATAGGATGATATGTTAGATAGATATAATTTGGATAATTTTAGAAACTTGTTAATATAGGATTTTTAATAATAATAATAATAAAATAGTAATAAAATATAATAATAATAATAATAATAATAAAATAGTAATAATAATAATAATAATAATAATAGTAATAATAATAATAATAAAATAGTAATAATAATAATAATAATAATAATAATAATAATAAAATAGTAATAATAATAATAATAATAATAATAATAAAATAGTAATAATAATAATAATAAAATAGTAATAATAATAATAAAATAGTAATAATAATAATAATAATAATAATAAAATAGTAATAATAATAATAATAATAATAATAATAAAATAGTAATAATATAATAATAATAATAATGTAATAATAATAGTAATAATAATAATAATAATAGGTAATATTAATATTGATCAGTGTTGCCAGTCCAGTTTTTAAACGTGTTCCGCTAGTAAAGGTCCAGTTTTTGTGTTGGTAACACCGTCAGAAAGTGCAGATAATTCTGTGCACGCTCGATGCTGGTGAAGGTCTCCTGATCCCAGGAACCGGAGCCACCCTCGCGGGTTTACCTCCCTATACGGTGGTTTACTGGTACACTTGTTACCCTTGTGTACGGTACGTTAAGTAACTGGCTTGTGGTACGTTAAGTAACTGGCTTGTGGTACGTTAAGTAACTGGCTTGTGGTACGTTAAGTAACTGGCTTGTGGTACGTTAAGTAACTGGCTTGTGGTACGTTAAGTAACTGGCTTGTGGTACGTTAAGTAACTGGCTTGTGGTACGTTAAGTAACTGTCTTGTGGTACAGTTGTCAGGCTGACGGTGCAGTGCTGGCCACGGACAAGACACCGCAGGTACATAATTACCTCAAGGAGCTGCTGAGGCCTCACCTCTCTGAGACTATCGACTCACAGTACAGAAGAGCATTCCTGGGCCTCGTGTGTCAGTAAGTATACTACTGTGTTCTGTGTGCCTGTGTTCTCTCTTCCTGTGTTCAGCCGTGTTCGACATGTGTTCTCGTCCTGTGTTCTCCTACCTGTGTTCTCCGTACCTGTGTTCTCCGTACCTGTGTCCTACCTGTGTTCTCGTACCTGTGTTCTCACATGTGTTCTCCGTACCTGTGTTCTCTCTACCTGTGTTCTCCGTACCTGTGTTCTCCGTACCTGTGTTCTCCGTACCTGTGTTCTCCGTACCTGTGTTCTCTCTACCTGTGTTCTCCGTACCTGTGTTCTCCGTATCTGTGTTCTCTCTACCTGTGTTCTCCTATGTGTTCTCCGTACCTGTGTTCTCCGTACCTGTGTTCTCTCTACCTGTGTTCTCCGTACCTGTGTTCTCTCTACCTGTGTTCTCCGTACCTGTGTTCTCCGTACCTGTGTTCTCCGTACCTGTGTTCTCTCTACCTGTGTTCTCCGTACCTGTGTTCTCTCTACCTGTGTTCTCCGTACCTGTGTTCTCCTACCTGTGTTCTCCTACCTGTGTTCTCTCTACCTGTGTTCTCCGTACCTGTGTTCTCTCTATGTGTTCTCCGTACCTGTGTTCTCTCTACCTGTGTTCTCCGTACCTGTGTTCTCTCTACCAGTGTTCTCTTCCCTACACCTCTGTTCTCTTGTATTATCCCCCCTCCCTATCTTTACCCTCTCTCCCTATCTTTACCCTCCCTCCCTATCTTTACCCTCCCTCCCTATCTTTACCCTCCCTCCCTATCTTTACCCTCCCTATCTTTACCCTCCCTCACCTCTTAATCATATATAATAAGCATATAGTCAATATATTTCTCACAGAGAACATTTATATATTGTTACATTCCCATCAGAGATAATTTATATCAGCTGTGTATATAGTTGTATATTGCTCAAGATTTTTAGTAATAATAATAATGTTAGAATTACCGGCTAAATGTTAGATGAATGGACACAAGTGCAACTAATGTGACTATTGTGGCGACGTTTCGCCCTCCAGGAGCTTTATCAAGCTGTCTTCTGTGTCCTGGAGGGCGAAACGTTGCCACAATATAATGTCACATTAGTTGCACTTGTGACCTTTTACCTAACAATATTTTTAAAGCCTGTGCAGGTTAGCAAATTTTCATGTGAATTATTTATGTAATTTGCTGAGTGATGTTTGAGGTGTTGATGGTCGTTCCTGTCAGTGTGAGTTGTGTCGTGGTGCCCAGTGTGTTGTGTGGTGGTGCCCAGTGTGTTGTGAGGTGGTGCCCAGTGTGTTGTGTGGTGGTGCCCAGTGTGTTGTGTGGTGGTGCCCAGTGTGTTGTGTGGTGGTGCCCAGTGTGTTGTGTGGTGGTGCCCAGTGTGTTGTGTGGTGGTGCCCAGTGTGTTGTGTGGTGGTGCCCAGTGTGGTGGTGCCCAGTGTGTTGTGTGGTGGTGCCCAGTGTGTTGTGTGGTGGTGCCCAGTGTGTTGTGTGGTGGTGCCCAGTGTGTTGTGTGGTGGTGCCCAGTGTGTTGTGTGGTGGTGCCCAGTGTGTTGTGTGTGGTGCCCAGTGGTGTGTGTGTGTGGTCGTCCCAGTGTGTTGTGTGGTGGTGCCCAGTGTGTTGTTTGGTGGTGCCCAGTGTGTTGTGTGGTGGTGCCCAGTGTGTTGTGTGGTGGTGCCCAGTGTGAGTTGTGTGGTGGTGCTGCTGGTGGTGCATTGTTGACAAATGGTTCAGAAAATCCACAAGTTGATCAGTGAGACACAACTTCCACTGGTGGTTTTGTCCACTGGTGGTTTTGTCCACTGGTGGTTTTTGTCCACTGGTGGTTTTGTGCACTGTTGATTTTGTCCACTGGAGACTTTGTCCACTGGTGGTTTTGTCCACTGGTGATTTTTGTCCACATGTTGGTTTTATCCACTGGTGACTCCGCCTACTACTGCTGCACCTCGTCGTTCTGTCGTGGGGGTTCGCCAAGGAGATGTAGGTGAAAGAATACACACGTAGGATGTTCTAGGAGTCGTAGAATGTAGAATGTTCTAGGAGTCGTATGTGTGAGTCGTATGTGTGAGGGACGCGTGACGTCACAACTAGCCAGGGAGCATATCAATAACATAGCTGGGATTATCTAAGTAACACTACTGACAGTTCAAGGGAACGACTCTAGCTAGAGTCGTTCCCTTGAACGAGTCTAGCTTGTCTTCCTACTAATTTATGGAACACTGCAAGCTCCTGAAGATGTGTTGATTGCAACAGGAAAGGCCTCGAGCCATCATTCAACTCTTCTCGTGGTTATTTTGCATACATCATGATGAATGAGGGACACCATCTGTACCAGCTGGTTACTACTGAAACAATTGATGAATTACAGGAGTAACAACACGTCACTCACTGATACAGTGTCATCCATCAGTGTTACAGACCACATCACTTACTGATACAGTGTCATCCACCAGTGTTACAGACCACGTCACTCACTTATACAGAGTCATCCACCAGTGTTACAGACCACGTCACTCACTGATACAGTGTCATCCACCAGTATTACAGACCACGTCACTCACTGATACAGTGTCATCCACCTGTGTTACAGACCACGTCACTCACTGATACAGTGTCATCCACCTGTGTTACAGACCACGTCACTCACTGATACAGTGTCATCCACCAGTGTTACAGACCACGTCACTCACTGATACAGAGTCATCCACCAGTGTTACAGACCACGTCACTCACTGATACAGTGTCATCCACCTGTGTTACAGACCACGTCACTCACTGATACAGTGTCATCCACCAGTGTTACAGACCACGTCACTCACTGATACAGTCATCCACCAGTGTTACAGACCACGTCACTCCTGATACAGTGTCATCACCAGCGTTACAGACCACGTCACCACTGATACAGTGTCATCCACCAGTGTTACAGACCACGTCACTCACTGATACAGTGTCATCCACCAGTGTTACAGACCACGTCACACTGATAGTGTCATCCACCAGTGTTACAGACCACGTCACTCACTGATACAGTGTCATCCACCAGTGTTACAGACCACGTCACTCACTGATAAGTGTCATCCACCATGTTACAGACCACGTCACTCACTGATACAGGTCATCCACCAGTGTTACAGACCACGTCACTCACTGATACATGTCATTCACCAGGTTACAACCACGTCACTCACTGATACAGTGTCATCCATCAGTGTTACAGACCACGTCACTCACTGATACAGTGTCATCCACCAGTGTTACAGACCACGTCACTCACTGATACAATGTCATCCACGTGTTACAGACCACGTCACTCACTGATACAGGTCATCCACAGTGTTACAGACCACGTCACTCACTGATACAGTGTCATTCACCAGCGTTACAGACCACGTCACTCACTGATACAGTGTCATTCACCAGCGTTACAGACCACGTCACTCACTGATAGTGTCATCCACCAGTGTTACAGACCACGTCACTCACTGATACAGTGTCATCCATCAGTGTTACAGACCACGTCATCACTGATAAGTGTCATCCACCAGGTTACAGACCACGTCACTCACTGATAAGTGTCATCCACCAGTGTTACAGACCAGTCACTCACTGATACAGTGTCATCCATCAGTGTTACAGACCACGTCACTCACTGATACAGTGTCATCCACCAGTGTTACAGACCACGTCACTCACTGATACAGTGTCATCCACAGTGTTACAGACCACGTCACTCACTGATACAGTGTCATCCACCAGTGTTACAGACCACGTCAATCACTGATAGTGTCATCCACCAGTGTTACAGACCACGTCACTCACTGATACAGTGTCATCCACCAGTGTTACAGACCACGTCACTCACTGATACAGTGTCATCCACCAGTGTTACAGACCACGTCACTCACTGATACAGTGTCATCCATCAGTGTTACAGACCACGTCACTCACTGATACAGTGTCATCCACCAGTGTTACAGACCACGTCACTCACTGATACAATGTCATCCACCGTGTTACAGACCACGTCACCACTGATACAGTGTCATCCATCAGTGTTACAGACCACGTCACTCACTGATACAGTGTCATCCACCAGTGTTACAGACCACGTCACTCACTGATACAGTGTCATCCACCAGTGTTACAGACCACGTCACTCACTGATACAGTGTCATCCATCAGTGTTACAGACCACGTCACTCACTGATACAGTGTCATCCACCAGTGTTACAGACCACGTCACTCACTGATACAGTGTCATCCACCAGTGTTACAGACCACGTCACTCACTGATACAGGTCATCCACCAGTGTTACAGACCACGTCACTCACTGATACAGTGTCATCCACCAGTGTTACAGACCACGTCACTCACTGATACAGTGTCATCCACCAGTGTTACAGACCACGTCACTCACTGATACAGTGTCATCCACCAGTGTTACAGACCACGTCACTCACTGATACAGTGTCATCACCAGTGTTACAGACCACGTCACCACTGATACAGTGTCATCCACCAGTGTTACAGACCACGTCACTCACTGATACAGTGTCATCCACCAGTGTTACAGACCACGTCACCACTGATAAATGTCATCCACCAGTGTTACAGACCACGTCACTCACTGATACAGTGTCATCCACCAGTGTTACAGACCACGTCACTCACTGATATAGTGTCATCCACCAGTGTTACAGACCACGTCACTCACTGATACAGAGTCATCCACAGTGTTACAGACCACGTCACTCACTGATACAGTGTCATCCACCAGCGTTACAGACCACGTCACTCACTGATACAATGTCATCCATCCCGTGTTACAGACCACGTCACTCACTGATACAGTGTCATCCATCAGTGTTACAGACCACGTCACTCACTGATACAATGTCATCCACCGTGTTACAGACCACGTCACTCACTGATACAGGTCATCCACCAGTGTTACAGACCACGTCACTCACTGATACAGTGTCATTCACCAGTGTTACAGACCACGTCACTCACTGATACAGTGTTCATTACCAGCGTTACAGACCACGTCACTCACTGATAGTGTCATCCACCAGTGTTACAGACCACGTCACTCACTGATACAGTGTCATCCATCAGTGTTACAGACCACGTCAGTCACTGATACAGTGTCATTCACCAGCGTTACAGACCACGTCACTCACTGATAGTGTCATCCACCAGTGTTACAGACCACGTCACTCACTGATACAGTGTCATCCATCAGTGTTACATGACCACGTCACTCACTGATCAGTGTCATCACCAGTGTTACAGACCCGTCACTCACTGATACAGTGTCATCCACCAGTGTTACAGACCACGTCACTCACTGATACAGTGTCATCCACAGTGTTACAGACCACGTCATCACTGATACGTGTCATCCATCAGTGTTACAGACCACGTCACTCACTGATACAGTGTCATCCACCAGTGTTACAGACCACGTCACTCACTGATACAGTGTCATCCACCAGTGTTACAGACCACGTCACTCACTGATACAGTGTCATCCATCAGTGTTACAGACCACGTCACTCACTGATACAGTGTCATCCACCAGTGTTACAGACCACGTCACTCACTGATACAATGTCATCCACCTGTGTTACAGACCACGTCACTCACTGATACAGTGTCATCCATCAGTGTTACAGACCACGTCACTCACTGATAGTGTCATCCACCAGTGTTACAGCACGTACTCCGTAATTCTCCGTCCCACTCACTGATACAGTGTCATCCATCAGTGTTACAGACCACGTCACTACTGATACAGTGTCATCCACCAGTGTTACAGACCACGTCACTCACTGATACAGTGTCATCCACCAGTGTTACAGACCACGTCACTCACTGATACAGTGTCATCCATCAGTGTTACAGACCACGTCACTCACTGATACAGTGTCATCCACCAGTGTTACAGATCACGTCACTCACTGATACAGTGTCATCCACCAGTGTTACAGACTACGTCACTCACTGATACAGTGTCATCCACCAGTGTTACAGACCACGTACTCACTGATACAGTGTCATCCACAGTTTACAGACACGTCACTCACTGATACAGTGTCATCCACAGTGTTACAGACCACGTCACTCACTGATAAGTCATCCACCGTGTTACAGACCAGTCACTCACTGATACAGTGTCATCCACCAGTGTTACAGACACGTCACTCACTGATACAGTGTCATCCATCAGTGTTACAGACCAAGTCACTCACTGATACAGTGTCATCCATCAGTGTTACAGACCAGTCACTCACTGATACAGTGTCATCACAGTGTTACAGACCACGTCACTCACTGATACAGTGTCATCCACCAGTGTTAAGACCACGTCACTCACTGATAGTGTCATCCACAGTGTTACAGACCACGTCACTCACTGATACAGTCATCCATCAGTGTTACAGACCACGTCACTCACTGATACAGTGTCATCCATCAGTGTTACAGACCAGTCACTCACTGATACAGTGTCATCCACCAGTGTTACAGACCAGTCACCACTGATACAGTGTCATCCACAGTGTTACAGACCACGTCACTCACTGATACAGTGTCATCCATCAGTGTTACAGACCACGTCACTCACTGATACAGTGTCATCCATCAGTGTTACAGACCACGTCACTCACTTAGTGTACACATGTTACAGGCCATCACTCACTGAACAGCATCCATAGTGTTACAGCTCACTCAGATAATCATCCTAGTGTTAGACCAGTCACTACTGATACAGTGTCACCACCAGTGTTAAGACACGTCCTACTGATACAGTGTCATCATGTGTTAGACCACTCTCACTGTACAGTTCTCCACAGTGTTACAGACCACTCACTCATATAAGTGCACCACCGTGACAGACCAGTATCACTGAAAGGCATCCAGTGTTACAGACCGTACTATGATACAGTGTCCATAGTGTTACAGCCTCTCAATACAGTGTCATCCACAGTTTACGCCGTCACTCTGATAGGCATCACAGTGTTAAAATAATGAAATGTACCCTGTTAAAAGTCACTACTGATACAGTGTCTCCACAGTGTTACAGACCACGAACTCACTGTGATCCACCGTGTTACGACCCTGTCCTGTACTGACCATATGTTACAGACCAGTCACTCACTGTGTCATCCACCTGTGTTACAGACCTCTCACTGATAGTGACCTCTGACCCTTGTTATGTGACCTCACCACTGTACTGTATCCATCTGTTACAGACCAGTCACTCACTGTCTATACAGTGTACACCACCACTCACTGTGCTCTCTGATCCTTTCATCCACCTAAGCAGTTGTACATGTTACAGTGTTGTCGAGTGTATCATGTGTTAGATCATGTCAGTGTCATCCATCAGTGTTACAGACCATGTCACTCACTGATACAGTGTCATCCATCAGTGTTACAGACCACGTCACTCACTGATACAGTGTCATCCATCAGTGTTACAGACCACGTCACTCACTGATACAGTGTCATCCACCAGTGTTACAGACCACGTCACTCACTGATACAGTGTCATCCATCAGTGTTACAGACCACGTCACTCACTGATACAGTGTCATCCATCAGTGTTACAGACCACGTCACTCACTGATACAGTGTCATCCACCAGTGTTACAGACCATGTCACTCACTGATACAGTGTCATCCACCAGTGTTACAGACCACGTCACTCACTGATACAGTGTCATCCACCAGTGTTACAGACCACGTCACTCACTGATACAGTGTCATCCATCAGTGTTACAGACCACGTCACTCACTGATACAGTGTCATCCATCAGTGTTACAGACCACGTCACTCACTACTTAGTAAATAACACATGTTGGTCATAACAACCTTCACAATGAACAAGAAAGCTTTAAGCTTAACAAGCTCACTCAAGTATAACTATCCTAGGTGTTGTAGAGTTACCCAGAGCTTTCCAAGCTTACTGTGTGTGTTCCCTGGATGTGCTCCACCAGGCCAGCTCTAAGACAGGTCCTGAGCAGGTTCAAGACTGGTACAAGGGTATTGTGTAGACCAGCTTGACTGGACAGTCTACTCCAGCAGTCACCAGTTACTCCCACAACTTCAGCTCAAATCATATATAAGTGGACACACCCTGTGAAACTAGCATTGCTAATTTACAGAGCTTAGAAAGGCAGTTTGAGTTTATTGTATGACCTGACTTGAGTGTTAGGACAGAGGTCAATAGGTCAACTTGCCTCGCAAGACATGTTGCACACCTTGAGTCTGGTCACCACACCTTTACCTGACCTGCTTAACTCTTGATGAGGCCGGATGACCTGGCTGGTGTAGAAATAATAATTGAAATTTGTGACCCTTGTTACTGTGACTAAACCTTATTACTGTGACCTCTGACCCTTGTTACTATGACCTCTGAACCTAGCTACTGTGATCTCTGACCCTTGTTGCTGTGACCTCTGACCCTTGTTGCTGTGACCTGACCATTGTTACTGTGACCTATGACCCTTGTTACTGTGACATCTGACCCTTCTTACTGTGACCTCTTTTTCTTGTGACCTCTGACCCTTGTTATTGTGACCTCTGACCCTTCTTACTGTGACCTCTGACCCTTCTTACTGTGACCTCTGACCCTTCTTACTGTGACCTCTGACCCTTCTTACTGTGACCTCTGATCCTTCTTACTCTCACCTCTGAAGCTATGTGTTATGTGTTAGCATGTGTTGTGATGTGTTAGCATGTGTTATGATATGTTTGTGTTATCATGTGTTTGTGTTATCATGTATTATGATGTGTCATGTGCTATGATGTGTTATCATGTGCTATGTGCTATAATGTGTTATGCGTGATAACCTTGTGTTAGCAACGCGTGTTAAGCGAACGCGTGTTAATCGAACGCGTGTTAAGCGAACATGTGTTAAGCGAAGTGTGTGTTGCAGGAGCGGCTGTGACTCTCCAGCCAACTGGCTGTACGCTGACGGCAGCAAGTGTGAGGGCAACAACTTCTGTGATTGGCTGACGGTAAGCAACCCCAGAACCCACCACGCTCTTCATCCAAGGAGGTGGATGACTATGTAGCAGCATTAACGCTAAGTTTGAGCCTTATTTTCACATCTAAACTCTGCCAGTTACTCGAGAAGGTCGTTGTTGAATGATCCAAGTCGACAAATGCAGTTTTAAAAGCACACAATATATACCCGGAATTAATATTCACCTATATGTATATATATATATATATATATATATATATATATATATATATATATATAATATGCGTGCCGATTAGGTAAAACTTGCTTTTGGCTTAAATAGCAACGCTCTTCTTGCCATATAAGACAAGTGAAAATTTGTGTATGCAATAATTCAAAATCATTCTGAACATAACGAAAAATATATTTCATTGTGTTTGTTATTATTAAATTAATGTTAACGTATCTAAAATATATTTAGTTGGGTTAGGCAAATTAAATTGCGCTTGTTGTAATAAGGTTAGGTAGGTTTCAAAGTTTTCTTGGTACAAAATTATAAATTCTTACATTAACATAAATGAAAAATATATCTTTAAACGTATAAGAGAAATTTTAGAAAGGACTTAATTTAGATGAGTTCTTGCTAATTGACCAGTTTTACTAATCGGCACGACAATATATATATATATATATATATATAGTATGACGTGCCGAATAGGTAAAACTGGTCAATTAAGTCCTTTCTAAAATTTCTCTTATACGTTTAAAGATATGTATTTTTTTTTCATTTATGTTAATGTAAAAATTAATAATTTTGTACCAAAAGAACCTTAGAAAACTTACCTAACCTTATTGTAACAAGCTCAATTTAATTTAGCCTAATCCAACTAAATATATTTTAGATAAGTTTATAATAATTTAATAATAAACAAACACAATGAAATATTTTTTTTTTCGTTAGGTTCAGAATGATTTTTGCGAAATTATTGCATACACAAATTTTCACTTGTCTTATATGGCAAGAGGAGCGTTGATATTTAAGCCAAAATCCCAAGTTTTTCCTATTCGGCACGACACACACACACATATATATTGAGAAAATAAAAGGGTAACATTTGATAACATAGGAAAAAAGAGACTTGTTGAGCAGTTGCGTGGAGTGTTGAGTATTGTGTTGAGTGGAGTGTTTTTAAGTATTAATGGTGTTTCAGGTTGGGTCAACCAACGAGTGGAACGCCCTGCCCACCAGCCTGTATGGTGCCTCCATTGCTGCCATGCTGGACGACTTCCCTGACACCTCGTACCGCTACAAGCTACAACCATACCCTGCTGACCACTCCCTCCAGTACATGGTCTGTCAGAAGGACGGTACGTCAACACTACTACCAGCACCTTACTTCCTACCTCACCTCTCAGCTAGTTACCTCACCTCTCAGCTTCTTACCTCACCTCTCAGCTTCTTACCTCACCTCTCAGCTTCTACCTCACCTCTCAGCTTCTTACCTCACCTCTCAGCTTCTTACCTCACCTCTCAGCTTCTTACCTCACCTCTCAGCTTCTTACCTCAGCCTCTCAGCTTCTTACCTCACCTCTCAGCTTTTTACCTCACCTCTCAACTTCTTACCTCAAATCTCAACTTCTTACCTCACCTCTCAGCTTCTTACCTCACCTCTCAGCTTCTTACCTCACCTCTCAGCTTCTTACCTCACCTCTCAGCTTTTACCTCACCTCTCAGCTTCTTACCTCACCTCTCACCTTCTTACCTCACCTCTCAGCTCTACCTCAATCTCAGCTTCTTACCTCACCTCTCAGCTTTTACCTCACCTCTCAGCTTCTTACCTCACCTCTCAGCTTCTTACCTCACTCTTCTCAACTTCTTACCTCATCTCAGCTTCTACCTCACCTCTCAGCTTCTTACCTCACCTCTCAGCTTCTTACCTCACCTCTCAGCTTCTTACCTCACCTCTCAGCTTCTTACCTCAACTCTCAGCTTCTTACCTCACCTCTCAGCTTCTTACCTCACCTCTCAGCTTCTTACCTCACCTCTCAGCTTCTTACCTCACCTCTCAGCCTCTTACCTCACCTCTCAGCTTCTCCTGAACTTTCTGTGTTTTTCCTAGACATCTAAGTGAGCATAGATAGGAAGCTCGTCTGTCTCACGTTTAGCAGACGGAGGATCGAGCCTTCACCACGTCTTGCGCCGCATGACCCACATGGGTTTACCGCTTAACATGTTAATTGAACAAATAAAATGATTATACTCCTCCCAGCTCCCAGTTTTAACGAATTTTTGACTCACGAAATCGTGATGACACGATTGCAAACAAACCATACCACGGGTGGGGATAGAACCCGCGGTCAGAGAGTCTCAAAACTCCAGACCGATGCGCTAGCCACTGGGCCAGCTAGTTACAATAAGATTCATCAAAGTAGGTATATTTATACACCATAGGAAGGTTAGCACAGGCCACCACTGTGACCACAAATGCAAGTTTTTACAGACGAATCTCCCGTCAGCGTGGCCGTGACGAGCTCTAGCTCTAGTCAGTCAGGAGTTTTACGACTGTGATCGCGGGTTCTATCCCCACCCTTGTTATGGTTTGTTTATAGTCGTGTCATTACTACGACTATTATTACTTCTACAACTACTACTACTACTTTTACAACTACTTTACTATTTCTACTGCTACTACGACTACTACTTCAACTAATACTACTTCAACTATTACTACTACAACAACTATTATTTCTAGAACTACCATAACTAGTTCTACAACTACTACTTTACAACTACTTCTACAACTGCTACTATAACTACTACTACTAATATTACTACTAATACTACTACAACTATTACTACTACTTCTACTACTATTACTAATACAACAACTACTAGTACTTCTCCCACTACTGCTACTATATCTACTACTGCTACTACTACTTTACAACTACAACAACTACTAGTACTTCTACAACTATTACGACTATAACTACTACAATTACTACTACTAATACTACAACAACTACTAGTACTTCTCCCACTACTGCTACTATAACTACTACTGCTACTACTACATCTACAACTACAACTACTACTAGTACTTCTACAACTATTATGACTATAACTACTACTTCTAGTACTATTACTACTACTAATACTACAACAACTACTAGTACTTCTCCCACTACTGCTACTATAACTACTACTGCTACAACTACTACAACAACTACTAATAGTACTTCTACAACTACTACTGCTTCTACAATTAATTTTACAAAATGTATACTAAAGTTTCTAATAAGTTGTATTAAAATTAATATAAATAACATGTAGAACATAACACGTAGCCTCTTGTTAGGTACAGAATATTTCCAAGGCATCTTCTCAATAACAACCTCTAAGTCACTCTCCTCATTTTTCAGCTTCATAAATTAGGTACGACTTAGCTTTCATTAATTAGGTACGACTTAGCCTTCACTAATTAGGTACGACTTTCTTTTGTCTTAAATTATTCTGCTAGTAAGTTTATTTAGGTACAGGTACACGTAAGTACAATTATCATACCTACTAACTCTCGTGTAAATTACCTAGGATAACCCCCAGAAATGTTAGTCATTGATAGTAGTTGCATATTAGGTATGAGGCTACGAGCAGTGGTAGTTGCATATTAAGTATGAGGCTACGAGCAGTGGTAGTTGTATATTAGGTATGAGGCTACGAGCAGTGGTAGTTGCATATTAAGTATGAGGCTACGAGCAGTGGTAGTTGCATATTAGGTATGAGACTACGAGCAGTGGTAGTTGCATATTAAGTATGAGGCTACGAGCAGTGGTAGTTGCATATTAGGTATGAGGCTACGAGCAGTGGTAGTTGCATATTAAGTATGAGGCTACGAGCAGTGGTAGTTGCATATTAGGTATGAGGCTACGATCAGTGGTAGTTGTATATTAGGTATGAGGCTACGAGCAGTGGTAGTTGCATATTAGGTATGAGGCTACGATCAGTGGTAGTTGCATATTAGGTATGAGGCTACGAGCAGTGGTAGTTGTATATTAGGTATGAGGATACGAGCAGTGGTAGTTGCATATTAGGTATGAGGCTACGATCAGTGGTAGTTGTATATTAGGTATGAGGCTACGAGCAGTGGTAGTTGCATAGAAGGTATGAGACTACAAGCAGTTGACTCAGCAACATTGTGTTGACTCCTTGCAGTACTAATGATTCTGTCTCCAGATTCTTGCAAAACTTAAGTAAGGCCAGATAGGCTGCACCTCCCGTTTGTTTTAATCCCATCAGTAAAATGGGTACCTGGGTGTTAGTGGACTGGTGTGGGTAGCATCCTGGGACAAGGACCTAATTTGCCGGAAATGCTCAGCATAACAAGGGGCTTTCTATATAGTAGTATGTCATTGATGTCAGCTAGGACTGTATACCTTGTACATGTACTTGTAGTAAATAAAGATATTATATTATATTATTATTATGTTAACTATACAATATTCACAGTAATAGATTATGTATATTCATATATTGGGTTATTCAAAGATAACTGTCAGTCACTTATCACCACTGTATGGTTATAGGTTGGCAGGGGGTTAAAGCCTATCGACTATACAAGGGTCATAAGGCCGTACCTAACTACTTCACCACTAGACATACTATGTAATCCTTAGAATAGGGATTAAAATGAATTCTCAACGTATAAATGCTGAGAGAAATACACCTCTAGGTGTATATATGATTTGTATAATAATTTATGCATTTAATGCAAATATTATGGATATTGAAAACGACAATCTGTCAGATCATATGCGAATTTAGGCCTACTAAAGAACTGTGTCTAACTGCACAAGTCTACCTGGAGGGTGTTTGGGGGTCAACGCCCCCGCGGCCCGGTCTATGACCAGGCCTCGTGGTGGATCAGGCCCTGATCAACCAGGCTGTTACTCCTGTCCGCAGGTAAAATGACGTACGAACTACAGCCCGGCTGGCCGGTCAGGTATTGACTTTAGGTGCCTATCCAGCTCCCTTTTGAAGACAGCCAGGGGTCTATTGATATGATGGGAGGCAGTTGAATAGTCTTGGGCCCCTGACACTTATTGTGATGTCTCTTAGTGTACTCATGGCACCCCTGCAACTGTGTGTTGCTGTAAAACAATTAGGCAACCTGCTGTATTCAGCTTCTCGAAATGCTAAACCTGACCCGAACTTCACTCGTGAATCAAGTGGTAGCGCCTTCAGCTCACACCTGAAGGACCTAGGATTGATCCTGGTCACCTAGCGTCTAGGAGGCACTTGGGTGTTAACCCACTGTTGTTTGTGGCATGCAAGGGGAAGGAATCAAAGGACCGCGGTGGAAATAAGCCAGAGTGGCTGGCTTGGGTTATCCTGGGTCACTGCTCCTCTGGCTTAATAATCTGAATATTTTTTATAAATTCGTTAACAAGTTCTTGTGGAACTCACCAGGAAAGTCAAACGTTGTTTGATCCGTACACTAATTAGTAGTCATAGTAATAATAATTTTATTTTTAACTGTAAGAGATTTAAGGCTTTGCCTGTTTGCATGAACTGTTTCCGTATTATATATATCTATAATCACTATATGTAATATAAATACTGATTACCATAACTACTTTTTATGATGCTAAGCTAAAGAAAATGTGCAAGTAAACAAGACTAGATTGAGGGTATAATAGTGGGCGCCTCAAGAATATTTGAGTTAGTGTTGCCAGTTTTCTATGATGAGCGCTCAAAGAAAACGGCTTGAAGATGGAGAAAATGTCTTTAGGGCAAACCTAACTATTTTCTCAGTGGCGTACACGCCTACATGTAGTTACAGGGGTTGAATGTCAGCTCGTGGCCCCCACCTCTTCGCTGGTCGCTACTGCATTCACTCATGGTTTCCAGATCCTTATTGTACCTCTCCTTAAAGCTGTGTATGGATACTGCCTCCAGCACTCCGCTCTTCAGGTCGTTCCACTTCTAGCCACTCTAAGACTAAAGATATACTTCCTAACATCCCTGTGATTCATCTGTGTTTAAAGATTTTATTCGGATTATGAACCCGGAGGGTTAGTAACCCAGGATAACCCAATGAATCTACTATGTGGCTTATTTCCATTAGGCTCCTATGATTCTCTCCCCCAGTATGCGACCCCAACCAGTCGCCTTTCACCCGGGTACCTACTTACTGCTATGTGGACAGGGACAGCAGGTGTAAGGAAACACGTCCAACATTTCCACTCATACTGGGATCGAATCCCGGTCCTTCAGATGCGAGCCGAAGACGCTACCACTTGAGCCACGAGTTACCAGTCGTTGTGGCGTTGAAGATGCAACATACCAATGCCATTTCCTTTAGCAGTTTATTTCTTAAACCATAAATATTTTCACAAACAATGATGTGCTCAGGGCTCACACTGTTTCTGTACTGCTTGTACACAGGACACTGAGAAGTGTGTTTAGTGTAGCTCGATTGGTAGCGCACTCAGCTCACACACTAATGTCCATGGTTCGATCCCCGGTACGGCTGGAAAATTAGGACGTGTTTCCTTAAGACACCTGCTATCCATGTTCACCTATCAGTAAAATAGGTACCTGGGTGTTAGTCGACTGGTGTGGGTCGCATCCTGGGGACAAAATTGACCTAATTTGCCCGAAATGCTCTGCATAACAAGGTGCTTTGTATATAGTAGTATGTCACCTAGGCCTTGTACATGTACTTGTAGAAATAAATATATTATTATTATATTAAGATAAGATTTACTGGGATTTTTAACCCGGAGTAGAGAAGGTTAGCCACCCAGGATAACCCGGAGTAGGGAAGGTTAGCCATCCAAGATAACCCGGAGTAGGGAGGGCTAGCCACCCAGGATAACCCGGAGTAGGGAAGGTTAGCCACCCAGGATAACCCGGAGTAGGGAAGGTTAGCCATCCAAGATAACCCGGAGTAGTGAAGGTTAGCCATCCAAGATAACCCGGAGTAGGGAAGGTTAGCCACCCAGGATAACCCGGAGTAGGGAGGGTTAGCCACCCAGGATAACCCGGAGTAGGGAAGGTTAGCCACCCAGGATAACCCGGAGTAGGGAAGGTTAGCCACCCAAGATAACCCGGAGTAGGGAGGGCTAGCCACTCAGGATAACCCGGAGTAGGGAGGGTTAGCCACCCAGGATAACCCGGAGTAGGGAGGGTTAGCCACCCAGGATAACCCGGAGTAGGGAGGGCTAGCCACTTAGGATAACGCGGAGTAGGGAAGGTTAGCCACCCAGGATAACCCGGAGTAGGGAGGGTTAGCCACCCAGGATAACCCGGGGTAGGGAGGGTTAGCCACCCAGGATAACATGGAGTAGGGAAGGTTAGCCACCCAGAATAACCCAGAGTATTAAGGGCTAGCCACCCAGGATAACCCGGAGTAGGGAGGGCTAGCCACCCAGGATAACCCAGAGTAGGGAAGGTTTGCCACCCAAGATAACCCGGAGTAGGGAAGGTTAGCCACCCAGGATAACCCGGGGTAGGGAGGGTTAGCCACCCAGGATAACCTGGAGTAGGGAAGGTTAGCCACCCAGGATAACCCGGAGTAGGGAAGGCTAGCCACCCAGGATAACCCGGAGTAGGGAAGGTTAGCCACCCAAGATAACCCGGAGTAGGGAAGGTTAGCCACCCAGGACAACCCGGGGTAGGGAGGGTTAGCCACCTAGGATAACCCGGGTAGGGAGGGTTAGCCACCTAGGATAACCCGGGTAGGGAGGGTTAGCCACCCAGGATAACCCGGGTAGGGAGGGTTAGCCACCCAGGATAACCCGGAGTAGGGAGGTTAGCCACCCAGGATAACCCGGAGTAGGGAGGGTTAGCCACCCAGGATAACCCGGAGTAGGGAGGGTTAGCCACCCAGGATAACCCGGAGTAGGGAGGGTTAGCCACCCAGGATAACCGGAGTAGGGAGGTTAGCCACCCAGGATAACCCGGAGTAGGGAGGGTTAGCCACCCAGGATAACCCGGGTAGGGAGGGTTAGCACCAAACCCAGGGATAACCCGGAGTAGGGAGGGTTAGCCACCCAGGATAACCCGAGTAGGGAAGGTTAGCCACCCAGGATAACCTCGGAGTAGGGAAGGTTAGCCACCCAGGATAACCCGGAGTAGGAAGGGTTAGCCACCCAGGATAACCCGGAGTAGGGAGGGTTAGCCACCCAGGATAACCCGGGTAGGGAGGGTTAGCCACCCAGGATAACCCGGGTAGGGAGGGTTAGCCACCCAGGATAACCCGGGTAGGGAGGGTTAGCCACCCAGGATAACCCGGGTAGGGAGGGTTAGCCACCCAGGATAACCTGGAGTAGGGAAGGTTAGCCACCCAGGATAACCCGGAGTATTAAGGGCTAGCCACCCAGGATAACCCGGAGTAGGGAAGGCTAGCCACCCAGGATAACCCGGAGTAGGGAAGGTTAGCCACCCAGATAACCTGGAGTAGGGAAGGTTAGCCACCCAGGATAACCCGGAGTAGGGAAGGTTAGCCACCCAGGATAACCCGGAGTAGGGAAGGTTAGCCACCCAGGATAACCCGGAGTAGGGAAGGTTAGCCACCCAGGATAACCCGGAGTAGGGAGGGTTAGCCACCCAGGATAACCCGGGGTAGGGAGGGTTAGCCACCCAGGATAACCCGGGTAGGGAGGGTTAGCCACCAGATAACCGGGTGGAAGGTTAGCCACCCAGGATAACCCGGGTAGGGAGGGTTAGCCACCCAGGATAACCCGGGTAGGGAAGGTTAGCCACCCAGGATAACCCGGGGTAGGGAGGTTAGCCACCCAGGATAACCCGGGGTAGGGAGGTTAGCCACCCAGGATAACCCGGGGTAGGGAGGGTTAGCCACCCAGGATAACCCGGGTAGGGAGGGTTAGCCACCCAGGATAACCCGGAGTAGGGAGGGTAGCCACCCAGGATAACCCGGAGTAGGGAGGGTTAGCCACCCAGGATAACCCGGGGTAGGGAGGGTTAGCCACCCAGGATAACCCGGGGTAGGGAGGGTTAACCACCCAGGATAACCCGGGGTAGGGAGGGTTAGCCACCCACGATAACCCGGGGTAGGGAGGGTTAGCCACCCAGGATAACCCGGGGTAGGGAGGGTTAGCCACCCAGGATAACCCAACAAAGTCTGTGCGTCATCGAGGACTGACTGACTTATTTTTATTAAAGTCCTTTAATCTTGTTCCCAAGAATGCGACCCACACTGCTCGACTAACATCCAGGTACCTACTTACTGCTAGGAGAAAAGGCATAAGGAAACATATCTAACATTTCCACCCATGCCGGGAATTAAACCACAGACGCTCATTGTGTGAGGCGAGTGCGTTGCCAACGTAGCCACGGGACAGTATACACCAACATGTGTTTTATCTCAGTGTCTATACACAGAGACTTTAATTCAACCTTTTATGGATTATAGTATTTTTGACTAGGTTAATGACTGGTGTAGTAGAGAGGCTTCAAACGTAATAACCAACCAATTCTTATTTGAGGATAGCATTATTTCTCTTGTCTTCAAGGGGAAGCTCTAAATCTTTAAGGGCCATGCAGCGCCTGAGGTATGGGAGGTAAACACCTTTGGTCAGAAATCCTCCCCCAGCATCACAGTATCCTGTGAAACATCTGACTTAGATTCTCCAGTGGCTTTATCAATACAAGCCCTTGTATTGATAAAGCCACTGGAGGGCGAAACGTCTATAAAGATACTCAGGTGTTGCACAGGTGTTTAATTCTTCATCGTGTCGGTATTGTATTCCATTTATGTACAATATTAAAATATAAAATAGTCTTGGCTGGTGAAATGTTGCCTTGATGAACCTCGTGCAGTAGATAGTCTTTAAACCTAACAAGGCAACCTAGTGGCAACAAAAAGCTATGAGATTTTCCTGTAAATAAAACAGCATATGTATAATTGTTTCCGTTTGTTCCACAATGTTAAAACAACGTTGTTTTATAGTCAACAGCGCTCATATTAGTGTTGTTAAATACTGGAAAAAATAACATAGAACTGCCGAAGAACATTCACTTTTATTTCAGTCAAGAACAATAACAAATTCACTTTAATTATATTCCGATCATCACCATCACCTGGCGACAGGATAAGACACTATGCCCAGCCCTTCTAGGGCAAGGTAGGTGCCAGAGCTAGAGCTTTCTACCATCTGCAGCTCACAAGAGTGCCATTCCCACAAGCCCCCTTGGGGCGTGGACATTGGCAGACCAGGGGCCTAGCTTCTCCCTACGAGCCCCGTGAGGGCGGGGAATGTGGCTAGGCGTGGGGACAGTTGGTCCCCGAAGATGAGGAGGTACTTGTACCTCCTCCAATGGGAGACATGGGTCTCGAGACACTCCCACGACAGGGAGCCAAGGTCGGGTCACCATCTGGACAAGACTCAGGCCAGGAGAGTACCGGCGAATCAACAACAACAATTATATTCCAAATTCATTTATTCCGTAGTTAAAAAAAAGAAACATCTTACATACCCTGACACACCTGTGTCAGCACACTCATCTTTCCTAACGAATAAAACACCACCACTTCTCCAACAGATTAATTTTGTATTTCACTGGAATTTGACGGACTTTGTACTTAAAATCAAACGCTATAAATAGTCATTCTGCTAAAAAAAAAATTCTCAAAACATTTTCAGAAACATTCTTGAATACTTGTGAACCTTTGACAGATTCGTCAGACTAAATTCTCGGTCAAAACACAGGTGGTGGCATGATGGTTAGTGAAGTACATAGTGTACATAACCTTTGTTATATACAATTTCCGGCGCAGCGTCTTGTTAAGAATCTCTAAGCCACTCCTCATTTTTCAGCTTCATTAATTAGGTATGACAGCTTCATTAATTAGGTACGATGACTTAGATTCATTAATTAGGTACGACTTAGATTCATTAATTAGGTACGACTTAGATTCATTAATTAGGTACGACTTAGATTCATTAATTAGGTACGAGTTTGCTTCATTAATTAGGTACGACTTAGATTCATTAATTAGGTACGTGTTGGCTTCATTAATTAAGTACGACTTAGCTTCATTAATTAGCCGAGGTAACAGCTGGAAACCAGCAGCCAGTCCTGGTGGACTCCAGGATATGTTAGTCCTAACGTGTTTTATTAACCTAGGAAAAACAAATAAAACAGTGTTTGTTATATATCCCCCCTATGATGTAACTATCAACAGTTAGATAACACTTGTAGGAACCTGTTTTACTGTTAATGTATTTTACTGCTAACTTATTGCTCTAAGACAACCTATCTTGCTGCTAAAGCAACCTTTCTTACTGTTAAGACAACTTATTTACTGTTAAAGCAACCTGTCTTACTGTTAAGGCAACCTGTCTTACTGTTAGGCAACCTGTCTTACTTTTTGGCGACCTGTCTTACTGTTAAGACAACCTGTCTTACTGTTAAGACAACCTGTCTTACTGTTAAGACAACCTGTCTTTCTGTTAAGGTAACCTATCATGTTAAAGGAACTTATTTTACTGTTAAACAGCTATCTTACATGTCTAAGTACCTTATGTGCTGTTAAGGTAAGTCTGATCTTACTCTTAAGAGCCTAACCTACTTCTATGAAAGCAAACTGTCTTAACTGTTGGTAACCTATCTTACTGTTAAATAAGCCTATATTATTAAAGGAACTTATTTTACTGTTAAATCAGCTTTACTCGTTAAAAAATGTCATAAATCCCTGTTTGATGGTGATGTTGAAGTGTATATGTCTGTTTATGTTGTTGCAGCTGACAGCACTGAGCACCTGAAGCCTCGCCAGCTGTCAGTGAACGAGAGACTGTCTAACGTGGTGCTGGAGTGGCAGAGACCAGCCTGTAGCGGAGACATCTCCTCCTATATCCTCGTTCTCCTCGGTGGCTCCGTCTCCTACGACACTGAGATGAAGGTAAGAAGCAACATGGTAGGAGGGAAGGGGGATGGTATGGGAGAGGGGAAGATGGTAGGACGAAGGGGGAGATGGCAAGACGAAGGGGGAGTGGGGCTGAGGAGGAATAGAACACATGGGAGGAGAGGTTAGTGAAGGAAGACAGTAAAATGAGTGAGGGAATGGGGATAGGAGACTGAAAGGGAGAGGAGACGGAATTGGAGAGGTAAGGACGATAGAAGATAGGATGAAGGAGATAAGTGGGGACAGATAGTAAGATGAAGGGAGTAAGATATAGTAACAGAATGGGGGCAGATATGATTGCAGGACAAAGTAATTACTAGAACTTAATTCTGATACTTTCAACGACATAAGAACTGGAGTGAGAGCTAGACACGGAATTGAACACATGAAGGAAGATAGATTTGTGGAAGTAAGAATAAAGAAGATGTAGAAACGAGTAGAGGAAGAAGAACGAAAGGATAAGGGAAGAGCATATAACAGAGGAAGTGATAGGGAAGAAGGGTATAGTGAAGAATTAAAACAAATAAGATAATAAGGAAACATCAAAAGGTAGAAAGAAGAAGGTAAACAAAATATAGTCTACAGGAAGTTGAACAATAACAGGAGAATTAGCTAATAAAGATTAAACATTTTAAAAAAACACCAGAAGCCTCATTCCTTAATATAAAACACGTCAGTGTTTATATAGGTCAGTTAAATTAAAATATCTTAGTGGACGCAAATTTGAGCAATGTAGGCTTTGATCCAATGTGAGAGTTGCAGGCCAAAGATATATTTGATTATCTACATAAATTGAACCTGGTGGGAGAAAATACTGAAGGTTGTGGTAAAGCCAAAGTGTGGATTAAATGTATTGAATAGTTACAGGGAAGGTGGATCATTGTGATAGTCTACAGGAAGGTGGATCAGTTGTGATAGTCTACAGGGAAGGTGGATCAGTTGTGATAGTCTAGGGAAGGTGGATCAGTTGTGATAGTCTACAGGGAAGGTGGATCAGTTGTGATAGTCTACAGGAAGGTGGATCAATTGTGATAGTCTACAGGGAAGGTGGATCAGTTGTGATAGTTACAGGAAGGTGGATCAGATGTGATAGTCTACAGGGAAGGTGGATCAGTTGTGTTAGTCTACAGGGAAGGTGGATCAGTTGTGATAGTCTACAGGGAAGGTGAATCAGTTCTGATAGTCTACAGGGAAGGTGGATCAGTTGTAATAGGCTGCAGGGAAAGTGGATCAGTTGTGATAGTGTACAGGAAGGTGGATCAGTTGTGATAGTCTACAGGGAAGGTGGATCAGTTGTGATAGTCTACAGGGAAGGTGGATCAGTTGTGATAGTCTACAGGGAAGGTGGATCAGTTGTGATAGTCTACAGGGAAGGTGGATCAGTTGTGATAGTCTACAAGGAAGGTGGATCAGTTGTGATAGGCTGCAGGGAAAGTGGATCAATTGTGATAGTCTACAGGGAAGGTGGATCAGTTGTGATAGGCTGCAGGGAAAGTGGATCAGTTGCAATAGGCTGCAGGGAAGGTGGATCAGTTGTGATAGTCTACAGGGAAGGTGGATCAGTTGTGATAGTCTACAGGGAAGGTGGATCAGTTGTGATAGTCTACAGGGAAGGTGGATCAGTTGTGATAGTCTGCAGGGAAGGTGGATCAGTTGTGATAGTCTGCAGGGAAGGTGGATCAGTTGTAATAAGCTGGAGGGAAGGTGGATCAGTTGTGATAGTCTGCAGGGAAGGTGGATCAGTTGTGATAAGCTGCAGGGAAGGTGGATCAGTTGTAATAGGTTGCAGGGGAGGTGGATCAGTTGTGATAGTCTACAGGGAAGGTGGATCAGTTGTAATAGGCTGCAGGGAAAGTGGATCAGTTGTGATAAGCTGCAGGGAAGGTGGATCAGTTGTAATAGGTTGCAGGGGAGGTGGATCAGTTGTGATAGGCTACAGGGAAGGTGGATCAGTTGTGATAGTCTACAGAGAAGGTGGATCAGTTGTAATAGTGTACAGGAAAGGTGGATCAGTTGTGATAGGTTGTAGGGAAGGTGGATCAGTTGTGATAGGTTGTAGGGAAGGTGGATCAGTTGTGATAGTCTACAGGGAAGGTGGATCAGTTGTAGTAGTCTACAGGGAAGGTGGATCAGTTGTAATAGTGTACAGGAAAGGTGGATCAGTTGTGATAGGCTGCAGGGAAGGTGGATCAGTTGTGATAGGCTGCAGGGAAGGTGGATCAGTTGTAATAGTGTACATGAAAGGTGGATCAGTTGTGATAGGTTGTAGGGAAGGTGGATCAGTTGTGATAGGTTGTAGGGAAGGTGGATCAGTTGTGATAGTCTACAGGGAAGGTGGATCAGTTGTGATAGTCTACAGGGAAGCTGGATCAGTTGTGATAGTCTACAGGGAAGGTGGATCAGTTGTGATAGTCTACAAAGAAGGTGGATCAGTTGTGATAGTCTACAGGGAAGGTGGATCAGTTGTGATAGTCTACAAGGAAGGTGGATCAGTTGTGATAGTCTACAGGGAAGGTGGATCAGTTGTGATATGTTGTAGGGAAGGTGGATCAGATGAGATAGTCTACAGGGAAGGTGGATCAGTTGTGATAGTCTACAGGGAAGGTGGATCAGTTGTGATAGTCTACAAGGAAGGTGGATCAGATGTGATAGTCTATAGGGAAGGTGGATCAGTTGTGATAGTCTACAGGGAAGGTGGATCAGTTGTGATAGGTTGCAGGAAGATAGTCAGTGTGATAGGTTGTAGGAAGTGGGTCAATGATAGTTGTAGAGGTATCAGTTGTGATAGGTTGTAGAGGAAGGTGGATCAGATGTGAAAGGTTGTAGGGAAGGTGGATCAGTTGTGATAGTCTACAGGGAAGGTGGATCAGTTGTGATAGTCTGCAAGGAAGGTGGATCAGTTGTGATAGGTTGTAGAGGAAGGTGGATCAGATGTGATAGTCTCATTGAAGGTGGATCAGTTGTGATAGTCTACAAGGAAGGTGGATCAGATGTGATAGTCTATAGGTAAGGTGGATCAGTTGTGATAGTCTACAGGGAAGGTGGATCAGTTGTGATAGGTTGTAGGGAAGGTAGCTCAGATGTGATAGGTTGTAGAGGAAGGTGGATCAAATGTGATAGGTTGTAGGGAAGGTGGATCAGTTGTGATAGGTTGTAGAGGAAGGTGGATCAGTGATAGGTTGTAGGAAGGTGGATCAGTTGTGATAGGTTGTAGAGGAAGGTGGATCAGATGTGATAGGTTGCAGGGAAGGTGGATCAGTTGTGATAGGTTGCAGGAAGGTGGATCAGTTGTGATAGTTGGGAAGATGGATCAGTTTGAAGTTATAGGGTGGATCAGTTGTGATAGTCTGCAGGAAGGTGGATCGTGATAGTCTAAGGAGGTGGATCAGTTGGATAGTTAGGAAGGTGGATCAGTTGTGATAGGTTGTAGAGGAAGGTGGATCAGTTGTGATAGGTTGTAGAGGAAGGTGGATCAGGTGTGATATGTTGTAGGGAAGGTGGATCAGTTGTGATATGTTGTAGGGAAGGTGGATCAGTTGTGATAGGTCAGTTATATCCAACTTGTACATTACATTTCTCTACCTACCTTTGCTTCCACTCTCTTACCTCATTTCTTAAGAATATTTATCTTGATTATAATATCTTGCTGCTGTTTTAATAACCAAGACGAAATAACAATATACAAGTAATGAAGTAACCAGCGTAGCATCACCACCATAACATAACGTCACCAACGGTACTATGTGTACCACCTTAGCTCCAATATAACAACCACCTTAGTTCCACCATAACAACCAGCTTAACTCCACCATCATTACTAGCTTAGCTCCACCATAACAACCAGCTTAGTTCCACCATAACAACCAGCTTTGCACCAGCACGGTTGGAGGGTCAGTTACTTGCCAGATATATCGCTCCTTGACTCGTCAAGTCATGTACACCATACATTCAGATGACCTCTTTATGCATCACTACACTCGTAGTCTCCCTTAATTTCTTCCTACTTCGACCAGCCTAGTCTGAGTAGATCAGTGACCTGGTGTGTTCTTATCCTCCCTGCAGTGTACTGATCAACGGTGCAGCTTCACACTGAACCCTGAGGACTGCAACTACTGTATCCACCCCAACACTGACTACACCTTCAGCGTGGCGGCCGTCCTTTCAGACTCTCAGCTGGGACCAGCCATCACTATCAACAAGAAGATTGGTGAGTACCTCCCGTCGTATGGCAGGTGGTGGCTTCAACTCTCAATATTTGTTTTAATGGGATCTGATTAGCCTGAGTTCGTACTCTTGATTGTTGAGTGCCACGTATCATCTGAGTGCTGGTAGCTGCCAGTGTGTCAGTATTTGAAGGGAGGACAACAAAGTAACGCGGAATGTTCTGCCAAAAAGAAATGTTATTTTATAATCTTCTGTTAATGGTAAAGTTAAAGAGGAAGCAAGTACGTGTTTGAAGATGGTGAGGAGTGACCAGAATGTCTAGTGCCAGCGTTCAGACATACACCTTCCTCAGTTGCTGGGGTACAACAACACTTTCCTTCATAATGACTAGAATTATTTGCATAAGGAATTTAGATATTCCTAGAGTGATGAACCGAGAGTGTCTGGCCCAGGAGGGAAGAGTTGAGAAGACTCAAGAAAACAACGGGGAGAGAACATCAGTGAAGGAGTTTCTGTGGTAATCACTCATTGCAGCCCTGAGCTCAAACATAACACACACTCACACATGTTCGTAGAAACATTAGAAGTCGTACACGAAACTGAGGGTATAACTTTTGACTGTTATGAATGGCAGTATGTTTAGTGAGTACCAGGTTGAAGACTGCTGATATCCAGCACTCACTGGTGCTTGTGTGTGTGGCAGTTTGGTGGGTCATTAGCATCTCGGTAGCTCTTGGTCCCAGACGTGAGGAATTCTCCGAGTCTTTCCTGAGATGAATATTGATGACAGTTTATGTAGTGACCCAGTGAATGCTTCGTGTAGCGCATGTAGTGACCCAGTGAGTGCTTCATGTAGTGACCAAGTGAGTGCTTCATGTAGTGACCCAGTGAGTGTTTCATGTAGTGACCCAGTGAGTGCTTCATGTAGTGACCAAGTGAGTGCTTCATGTAGTGACCCAGTGAGTGCTTCATGTAGTGACCCAGTGAGTGCTTCATGTAGTGACCCAGTGAGTGCTTCATGTAGTGACCCAGTGAGTGCTTCATGTAGTGACCAAGTGAGTGCTTCATGTAGTGACCCAGTGAGTGCTTCATGTAGTGACCCAGTGAGTGCTTCATGTAGTGACCAAGTGAGTGCTTCATGTAGTGCCCAAGTGAGTGCTTCATGTAGTGACCCAGTGAGTGCTTTATGTAGTGACCCAGTGAGTGCTTCATGTAGTGACCCAGTGAGTGCTTCATTTAGTGACCTAGTGAGTGCTTCATGTAGTGACCCAGTGAGTGCTTCATGTAGTGACCAAGTGAGTGCTTCATGTAGTGACCAAGGGAGTGCTTCATGTAGTGACCCAGTGAGTGCTTCATGTAGTGACCAAGTGAGTGCTTCATGTAGTGCCCCAGTGTTTGCTTCATGTAGTGACCCAGTGAGTGCTTCATGTAGTGACCCAGTGAGTGCTTCATGTAGTGACCTAGTGATTGCTTCATGTAGTGACCCAGTGAGTGCTTCATGTAGTGACCAAGTGAGTGCTTCATGTAGTGACCAAGTGAGTGCTTCATGTAGTGACCCAGTGAGTGCTTCATGTAGTGACCAAGTGAGTGCTTCATGTAGTGACCCAGTGAGTGCTTCATGTAGTGACCCAGTGAGTGCTTCATGTAGTGACCCAGTGAGTGCTTCATGGAGTGACCCAGTGAGTGCTTCATGTAGTGACCCAGTGAGTGCTTCATGTAGTGACCCAGTGAGTGCTTCATGTAGTGACCCAGTGAGTGCTTCATGTATTGACCAAGTGAGTTCATGTAGTGACCCAGTGAGTGCTTCATGTAGTGACCCAGTGAGTGCTTCATGTAGTGACCCAGTGAGTGCTTCATGTAGTGACCTAGTGATTGCTTCATGTAGTGACCCAGTGAGTGCTTCATGTAGTGACCAAGTGAGTGCTTCATGTAGTGACCAAGTGAGTGCTTCATGTAGTGACCCAGTGAGTGCTTCATGTAGTGACCAAGTGAGTGCTTCATGTAGTGACCCAGTGAGTGCTTCATGTAGTGACCCAGTGAGTGCTTCATGTAGTGACCCAGTGAGTGCTTCATGTAGTGACCCAGTGAGTGCTTCATGTAATGACCCAGTGAGTGCTTCATGTAGTGACCCAGTGAGTGCTTCATGTAGTGACCATCTTCTTAACTACCATAAACATTATGTGGACTTCTCACACACGGTTTGCAGCAGCTTTCTTGTTTAAGTTAGGTTGTCTTGCAGCTTTCTTGTTTAAGTTAGGTTGTCTTGCAGCTTTCTTGTTTAAGTTAGGTTGTCTTGCAGCTTTCTTGTTTAAGTTAGGTTGTCTTGCAGCTTTCTTGTTTAAGTTAGGTTGTCTTGCAGCTTTCTTGTTTGAGTTAGGTTGTCTTGCAGCTTTCTTGTTTAAGTTAGGTTGTCTTGCAGCTTTCTTGTTTAAGTTGGGTTGTCTTGCAGCTTTCTTGTTTAAGTTAGGTTGTCTTGCAGCTTTCTTGTTTAAGTTGGGTTGTCTTGCAGCTTTCTTGTTTAAGTTAGGTTGTGTTGCAGCTTTCTTGTTTGAGTTAGGTTGTGTTGCAGCTTTCTTGTTTAAGTTAGGTTGTCTTGCAGCTTTCTTGTTTAAGTTGGGTTGTGTTGCAGCTTTCTTGTTTAAGTTAGGTTGTCTTGCAGCTTTCTTGTTTAAGTTAGGTTGTGTTGCAGCTTTCTTGTTTAAGTTAGGTTGTCTTGCAGCTTTCTTGTTTAAGTTGGGTTGTCTTGCAGCTTTCTTGTTTAAGTTAGGTTGTCTTGCAGCTTTCTTGTTTGAGTTAGGTTGTGTTGCAGCTTTCTTGTTTGAGTTAGGTTGTGTTGCAGCTTTCTTGTTTGAGTTACGCTGTCTTGCAGCTTTCTTGTTTAAGTTAGGTTGTCTTGCAGCTTTCTTGTTTAAGTTAGGTTGTCTTGCAGCTTTCTTGTTTAAGTTAGGTTGTCTTGCAGCTTTCTTGTTTAAGTTGGGTTGTCTTGCAGCTTTCTTGTTTGAGTTACGTTGTCTTGCAGCTTTCTTGTTTAAGTTAGGTTGTGTTGCAGCTTTCTTGTTTAAGTTGGGTTGTGTTGCTTCCACAAAAATAACCAATGATAACATACCACGACATAATACTATAACTACAAAGACTATAAACAGTTGTGCGACGCTGTCAGCTACTGAGCACGGTGGACATAACTATGTCAGCTACTGAGCACGGTAGACATAACTATGTCAGCTACTGAGCACGGTAGACATAACTATGTCAGCTACTGAGCACGGTAGACATAGCTATGTCAGCTACTGAGCACGGTAGACATAACTATGTCAGCTACTGAGCACGGTAGACATAACTATGTCAGCTACTGAGCACGGTAGACATAACTATGTCAGATTTTCACTGTTTAACATCCTTCATCAGTCACCCATTTGACTGTCTACAGTGAGACAGAGAGACCTGCTGCCTTGATCCCAGTCACGGGCTCTTGATGCAAGGAACGGGATCCCTCCTTCCCTTAAGTCAAACCTGATTGCCTGTGTTTGCCCGTGCGACTCGTGTGGGTTTAACGCATGTTCTTATACCACTAACCAAGTACTGGATGAGAGTTGAGGTTATCCTCGAGAGCAAGCACTCAACCCGAAAGGGTGATGCAACTCCTGTGAAATGAGAGACAATTAGGCTTGATCCGAGGAATGAGAGACTGCCTTCAATACCTTGGATCAAGAGTCGCACAGCTTTTTAAAGGTTCAAAATATGTAAGCTGTATCAAGATTGACTGTTGAGAAAGAATATTTTTAAGGGGCGGAGGGGTAAGCCAGCGGAAGGCCTCGGTCAGATGACCAAAAGCTCCAGCTGCGGACCATATGACTACGACCCGCGTCAGGAAACACTTGTCTTGTTTCCTGACAAACTTAACCTAACCTAACCTTCTGAAAGAGGCGTTCAGTTGTACAGAGTTGAGTGTACAACTGTTACTACTACTACGCTGCAACTCAGTCATTAGTGTACACATTGCAGCGTACACAACCTATGTGCACCATGCAATCAGTATTGCTTGTGCAACCTGATATTTCTGTGAGATAACAGCGAAAATAGT
The DNA here is from genome assembly GCA_009830355.1 of Cherax destructor. Lineage (NCBI taxonomy): Eukaryota > Metazoa > Arthropoda > Malacostraca > Decapoda > Parastacidae > Cherax > Cherax destructor. The sequence goes on from WNWK01003282.1 coordinate 136,587, forward strand.
ATATTAAATTTGTTTGTCTATCATTTGAGCCAGTCATCGGTAAGTCTGTTAGTACTGGGTCGTGGCATGGTCACCCTCGGAAGTAAACAAAGAAAGGCAGTTTCGTACCTACCGATGGCAGAGTAAGGTTAAGCTAAATTAGGTTATTTTAGGATACGTGGATTTCGTTAACTTACGTTACATTTTTTGATATTCGTGCAAAAAGATAACCAACTTAATATTGTATAATGCTGACTATAAATAATACAGTATAGCGAAGTTCAGTGTTCAGTATTACCTCGTGTATAAACATTGTAACTGCATGACGGTCAGTATTACCTCGTGTATAAACATTGTAACTTCATGACAGTCAGTATTACCTCGTGTATAAACATTGTAACTTCATGACAGTCAGTATTACCTCGTGTATCAACATTGTAACTGCATGACGGTCAGTATTACCTCGTGTATAAACATTTTAACTGCATGACGGTCAGTATTACCTCGTGTATAAACATTGTAACTTCATGACAGTCAGTATTACCTCGTGTATAAACATTGTAACTTCATGACAGTCAGTATTACCTCGTGTATCAACATTGTAACTGCATGACGGTCAGTATTACCTCGTGTATAAACATTGTAACTTCATGACGGTCAGTATTACCTCGTGTATAAACATTGTAACTTCATGACGGTCAGTATTACCTCGTGTATAAACATTTTAACTGCATGACGGTCAGTATTACCTCGTGTATAAACATTGTAACTTCATGACAGTCAGTATTACCTCGTGTATAAACATTGTAACTTCATGACAGTCAGTATTACCTCGTGTATAAACATTGTAACTTCATGACGGTCAGTATTACCTCGTGTATAAACATTGTAACTTCATGACGGTCAGTATTATCTCCTTGGTTGTTATATTGTGTAAATTCTTTAAACAATGTACTTAATATTAAAGAATGTATATGTAGTGAGTTTGGATGAAGACACTGGATGCTAGTGTGGGAGAGAGGGTCGCCGGGCAGTGGCGTTACATACGCTGGAGTCTGCAGTTAACAGTTTTGAGCGTTCAGCAGTCTGAGGATAGTGTAGAGGGGTGTGCTGGAATACTGAGTGAGGCAGTTAGTTGTGTCACACCTTGGGAGAGTATGTCCAGGAGGAGGAGGATGCCAGCCAGCGTCAGGTTAGTCTTGGCTGGCGCCTGTCGTTAGTGTACGTGATGATGTCTGCTGGCTGCCTGGCCAACCCTCCCCCCCCAACCTTTCTCTCTGGGTCACTTCTGTCAGACGTCAGGTGGTCAACACACCTCCAAATAATCTCCTGAGTCGTTCTGGCACTCGGGTTGCTGCCTGAGTGCCAGGAATGGCTCAAATGGAGTTGTCACCGCGTCCTTGTCATAGGGCTGCCCCCGTCATAGGGCTGTAAGCGGTACTCCACTTGACCTGAAGAAGACCCACCGTGCCCCTGCCATAGGGCTGTACGCGGTACATAACGTGTACACACTCTGACACTCCTTCAGGAGCCACTACCGGGTCACTACATTGAGAAGACCCGGACAGGACCCGTCTTGGCAAACCTACATAACCATGAATATTCTCTTCTCTCTCTCAACTATGTCCAGAAACACCTACCTTGAGATACCTTCACACACTCTCCCTCTCTTAATCTCTCTCTCTCTCTCTCTGAACCAGGCCAGTTTGACTGCCTTCATGACATGTACCAGGGCAGTTTGACTGCCTTCATGACATGGACTAGGGCAGTTTGACTGCCTTCATGACATGGACTAGGGCAGTTTGACTGCCCCATGACATGAACCAGGGCAGTTTGACTGCCCCCATGACATGAACCAGGGCAGTGTGACTGCCCCATGACATGAACCAGGGCAAAGAGGAGGCTTCACAATATATGCTACAATCCGAGGAAGTACCTGTCTGGGTGATATTGTTTATGTGAAGTGCTAAGCCCATGAGGGTCCTGGGCGCAACAAGTCTAACTCAGTATAAAGACATGGGAATCATAAAAATGAATAGAAGAGAAACTGAGGTAGAGATGTAACCAAGAGACAACACAATAAGTGTCAGGGGCCCAAGACTGTTCAACTGCCTCCCAGCATACATAAGGGGAATTACTACTAGACCCCTGGCTGTCTTCAAGCAGGTGCTGGACAGGCACCTAAAGTCAGTACCTGACCAGCCGGGCTGTGGTTAGTACGTTGGTTTGCGTGCTGCCAGTAGTAACAGCCTAGTTGATCAGGCTCTGATCCACCACGAGGCCTGGTCACGGACTGGACCTCGGGGGCGTTGACCCCCGAAACCCCCTCCAGGAGGAGAGCAGATACTAACTGTATTTAGATGCGAGATAGAAGACTTGGAAGAAACTTAAAAGATCTCAGTGAGGAGACGGAATACAGAGAACAAATAAATAAGGAAGACAGAGAACAAGAGTAAAAGTCAATGGCAGCTGAAGAAGAGATGTAAACACTGGAGGAGGAACTAGAGGAAGTGAAAGGAATGGAGGAAAAGGCAGAGACAAAATGAAAATGTCATGAAGGAATTCAAAAGGCAGGGAAGAGGGAGGTATACCTGGAGGGTGTTCCAGGAGTCAACGCCCCCGAGAACCGATCCATGACCAGGCCTCGTGGTGGATCAAGGTCTGATCAACCAGGCTGTTACTAATGGCCGCACGTAAACCGACGTACGAATCACAGCCCGGCTGATCAGGTACTGACTTTAGGTGCCTATTCAGTGCCTTCTTGAAGACAGCCAGGGGTCTATTAGTAATCCCCCTTATGTATGCTGGGAAGCAGCTGAACAGTCTTGGGCCCCTAACACTTATTGTGTTGTCTTTTTAATATACTCACACCACTGTTTTTAACTGGGAAGGGAAAATGTTGCACCGCCTGCCAGGTACAGGTCAAGGGATTTCAACCCTTCCCAGTAATTTAGGTGCTTTATAGTGCTTATAGATGCAGTGAAAGTTCTCTGTATAGTCTCCAGGTCTGCAGTGTCATCTGCCTTGAAATGGGCCGTTAGTGTACAGCAGTACTGGACTTGGTACCCTAGTTTTGAAGGTTCTCATTATCCATCCTATCATTTTCCCAGCAGATGCGGTAGAAACATTGTTGTGATCTTTGAAAATGAGATTCTCTGACATTATCACTCCCAGGTCCTTCACATTAGTTTTTCAAAAGTTCCATTGTGTGGTTATAATTTGTTTTATGCTCCAATACAATTTTTATTTCCTCAACTTTTCCATAACGGACTAATTGAAATTTGTCCTCATTAAACTTCATATTGTTTTTTGAGGTCCATTTGAAAACTTGGTCTGGAGTTTTGAGACTCTCTGACCGCGGGTTCTAACCCCACCCGTGGTATGGTTTGTTTGCAATCGTGTCATTGCGATTTCGTGAGAGAACTTGGGTAATGTTCGCTTGGAGATTTGCAGTGTCCTCATTGGATGACACTGTCATGCAAATTCTAGTATCGTCAGCAAAGGAGGACACGATGCTGTGGCTTACATCTCTGTCTATGTCAGAGGTAAAGGATGGGGACGAGTACTGTGTCTTGTGCAACAGCTTTTCACTGTAGTCGCCTCTGACTTTACTGTTTACTGTTACTCTTTGTGTTTTATTTGTTAGGAGGTTATAGATCCATTACCATCTTTTCCTGTTATTCATTTATCACGCATCTTGTGCGCTATTACACCATGGTCGCACTTGTCGAAGGCTTTCGCAAAGTCTGTATACTCCATTTGCATTTTGTTTGTCCTCCACTGCATTCAAGACCATGTCATAATGGTCCAGTAGTTGTGAGAGGCAGGAGCGACCTGCTCTAAACCCGTGCTGCCCTGGGTTGTGCAGTTGATGGGTATCTAGATGGTTGGCGATCTTGCTTCTTAGAACTTTTTCAAAGATTTTTATGATGTGGGACGTTATTGAAATCGGTCTGTAATTCTTTGCAATTGCTTTGCTGTCACCTTTGTAGAGTGGGGCTATGTCTGTTGTTTTTAGTAACTGTGGGATGACCCCTGTGTCTAGGCTCATTCTCCATAGAATATTTAGTGAACGTGATAGAGGCTTCATGCAGTTCTTGATGAACACGGAGTTCCATTAGTCTGGGCCTGGGGCAGAGGGCATGGGCATGTCATTTATTGCTTTTTCAAAGTCATCTGGTGGTGAGGCTATATAAATAAATTAGAATTAACCAAATTTTGAGTCTCGGTCATAAAAAAATAATTTAAATTGTCGACCCTTAGTCTGATTAGCGGCTCACTAAACACTGGGTCATATCGGGACTTCAGTATCTCACTCATTTCTTTGCTGTCATCTGTGTAAGTCCCATCTCTTTTAAGCAAGGGCCTAATACTGGACGTGGTTTTTGCCCTGGATTTGGCATAAAAAAAAGAAATATTTTGGATTTCTTTCAATTTCATTTATTGTTTTAAGTTTTTTCTGTGTTTTCTGGCTCCTGTATGATTACTTAAGCTAAGCTCGATATTTTCTATTTCTCTAGAAAGTGCTTTCTTCCAGATAGACTGGTCCCTTTGAGCAGCTCTGTGATTCTTCACCTTCGCCTCTAGAGGGAGCGTCTGTCTCTCTAGTTTACATCTTCTTGTCTTTGTCTTAGGGAAATGTGCTTTGATCATACCTCAAGTACCACAGTTAATTTAGTTGTCTAGGATATCTTCCCAGCTTCTTTCATTTATGACTTGATTAATTTGATCCTAATGGGTGTTTCTGTTATTGAAGTTGAATTTGGTGAAGGCACCATCATAACTGATCTCATTTTGCTGGTCAGGGGCCCTGCGCATACATGTGTGTAGTTTGATTATGTTGTGGTCCAAGTCTTTGATACTGTTATATTTCATACCAGATCGTCATTATTAGGGAAAATAAGGTCAAGTGTATTTTCCAGTCTTGTTGGTTCCACTATTTGCTGGTTTAAGGTGAATTTGTTGCAGAGATTTAATAGCTTATGTGTGTGTGTGTGTGTGTGTGTGTGTGTGTGTGTGTGTGAATTTTCATATGAGCTGCCTCCTGGGGTGATCTCTAATATAACATTATTTACCACATTCTTCCATTTTAGATGTCTTAAGTCGAAATCACCTAGCAAAAAGATATTTGGGGCTGGAATTTGAAGATTTTCCAGCCAGTGGACAATTTTCAAAAGCTGCTTCTTGAATTGCTGGGAAGTTGCATCTGGAGGCGGGTATAGAACCACAATGACAAGGTTTTGGTTTTCATTCTTTACTGCCAAAATTTCAACTACATCATTTGTGGTGTGTGGTAATTCTGAACTTTATAGAAAAGCTGTCAGGAAAGTGGGAGGTAGACGGGATGCTGCTGTCAGGAGAGTGGGAGGTAGACGGATGCTGCTGCCAGGAGAGTGGGAGGTAGACGGGATGCTGCTGTCAGGAGAGTGGGAGGTAGACGGGATGCTGCTGTCAGGAGAGTGGGAGGTAGACGGGATGCTGCTGTCAGGAGAGTGGGAGGTAGACGGATGCTGCTGTCTGGAGAGTGGGAGGTAGACGGGATGCTGCTGCCAGGAGAGTGGGAGGTAGACGGGATGCTGCTGTCAGGAGAGTGGGAGGTAGACGGGATGCTGCTGTCAGGAGAGTGGGAGGTAGACGGGATGCTGCTGTCAGGAGAGTGGGAGGTAGACGGGATGCTGCTGTCAGGAGAGTGGGAGGTAGACGGGATGCTGCTGTCAGGAGAGTGGGAGGTAGACGGATGCTGCTGTCAGGAGAGTGGGAGGTAGACGGGATGCTGCTGTCAGGAGAGTGGGAGGTAGACGGGATGCTGCTGTCAGGAGAGTGGGAGGTAGACGGGATGCTGCTGTCAGGAGAGTGGGAGGTAGACGGATGCTGCTGTCAGGAGAGTGGGAGGTAGACGGGATGCTGCTGTCAGGAGAGTGGGAGGTAGACGGGATGCTGCTGTCAGGAGAGTGGGAGGTAGACGGGATGCTGCTGTCAGGAGAGTGGGAGGTAGACGGGATGCTGCTGGCAGGGATGCCAGGACAAAGATGGTGGTAATATTGTGTGTTGAGAGAAGGTGTTGTCGAGAGTGACGGTAGCACAGTGAAGCACAGGTGTTGTTATACGAGTGTAAAGGTTGCACAGGTGTTGTTATACGAGTGTAAAGGTTGCACAGGTGTTGTGATACAGCTGCTGGCCCTCACATTTAACTTGCATCACACTTGTCACTCAGTATAAGTATTCGGCACTTGTTCCACCTTCCTCAATTTCTCATGACACCCGCTGCTGCTGCTGCTGCTGTTGCTGCTGCTGTTGCTGCTGCTGCTGCTGCTGCTGTTCTGCTGCTGTTGCTGCTGCTAACTGCTGCGCATGCATAGCTACTGCTGCTGATCTACTGCTGCGCTACTGCTGCTGCTACTGCTGCTACTGCTGCTCATGCTGCTGCTTTGCTGCTGCTGCTTGTATGCTAGCACTGCTGCTGCTGCACTAGCTAGCAGCTGCGCTGCACTGCTGCTAACAGCGCGCGCTGCGTTCTGCCAGCGCACACTGCTGCTGTTGCTGCTACACTGCGCAGCGCGCAGCCGCACGCTGCGACTGCTGCTGCTGCGCGCACTAGCCTGCTGCTGCAGCACAGCAGCGCACGCTGCAGCTCAGCTGCAGCTGCTGCTGCTGCTACTAGCAGCGCTAGCAGCTGCTACTGCTCGCAGCAGCGCGCTGCAGCTAGCTGCAGCCTGCACGCATGCTGCTGCTAGCTGCACGCTGCTGCTGCTGCCTGCTGCTGTCTATACGCGCAGCTAGTGGCAACAGCGCAGCTGCTGCTACTGCGCAGCAGCAACAGCGCGCAGCATGCGCACTACTGCTGCACGCACTAGCACGCTGCTACGCTACAGCCGCGCAGCACGCACTGCTGCTGCTGCATCACAGCTGCTGCTGCTAGCGCTGCTCGCACAGCTGCGTTGCACGCGCTGCGCACTGCTAGCTGCCAACGCAGCGCTGCTGCTGCTGCGCACGCACACGCTCGCTGCTGCTACCTGCAGCGCGTCACGCTCGCTGCTACTGCAACGCCTAGCACTGCTAACTGCTGCCGCTGCTGCTGTCTACTGCGCACTACACTGCATGACGCTGCGCACACGCTGCTCGCACAACAGCTGCTGCACTACGCTAGCTACTGCCTCTAGCAGCACTAGCTGCTGCTAGCTGCCAGCTCACACATGCATGCGCCAGCTGCTGCACATGCTAGCTTAGCAACGCAACAGCAGCTGCTCTCGCTGCCGCTCGGCATGAACTAACAACGCTGCTCGCTGCTCACATGCTCCACTACCAACACGCTTTGCTAGCACTGCTTGCCTACAGCACTGCACGCTACCTGTCGCGACCACAGCTGCCAACCTCAACACGCTGTCTCTACCCTACGCGCTAACCTGCCGCTGCCTCTCCTACTCACTAGCACTGCACAGCGCTGTACTGCTAACCACTGCCTAACCTGCAACACTGCTGTGACTCAACCTCAACAGCCTGTCTACTTCTCAGCACTGACTGCTAACGCTGACACTGTTATCCCTAACCTAACAGCCCGTATCTTGCTGCATCACTGTTTCTCCTTAACCTACTCCACCACAGCCCACTGCCGCCTAACTTTCCCAGTGATCACCGCCCGCTGCCACCCACCCGCCCAGGGCCCGCCTGCTCTCAGATCCTGCTTCAGGTCGGAGACGGCTTTCACCCACCTGCAAGGAGGACATATCTGCTTCCTTGTGTGTTTACTCTCAACACCTGCGTTTAACCCAACCTCAACACCTGTTATCCACCTTCCTCAACACCTGTTATCCACCTTAACCTGAACACCTGTTATCCACCTTAACCTCAACACCTGTTATCCACCTTCCTCAACACCTGTTATCCACCTTAACCTGAACACCTGTTATCCACCTTAACCCGAACACCTGTTATCCACCTTAACCCGAACACCTGTTATCCTCCTTAACCTGAACACCTGTTATCCACCTTAACCTGAACACCTGTTATCCACCTTAACCTGAACACCTGTTATCCACCTTAACCTGAACACCTGTTATCCTCCTTAACCTCAACACCTGTTATCCTCCTTAACCTCAACACCTGTTATCCTCCTTAACCTCAACATCTGTTATCCTCCTTAACCTCAACACTTGTTATCCACCTTAACCTCAACACCTGTTATCCTCCTTAACCTCAACATCTGTTATCCACCTTAACCTCAACACTTGTTATCCACCTTAACCTCAACACTTGTTATCCTCCTTAACCTCAACATCTGTTATCCTCCTTAACCTCAACACTTGTTATCCACCTTAACCTCAACACTTGTTATCCTCCTTAACCTCAACACCTGTTATCCTCCTTAACCTCAACACCTGTTATCCACCTTAACCTCAACACTTGTTATCCTCCTTAACCTCAACACCTGTTATCCTCCTTAACCTCAACATCTGTTATCCTCCTTAACCTCAACATCTGTTATCCACCTTAACCTCAACACTTGTTATCCTCCTTAACCTCAACATCTGTTATCCTCCTTAACCTCAACACCTGTTATCCTCCTTAACCTCAACATCTGTTATCCTCCTTAACCTCAACATCTGTTATCCTCCTTAACCTCAACACCTGTTATCCTCCTTAACCTCAACACCTGTTATCCTCCTTAACCTCAACACCTGTTATCCTCCTTAACCTCAACACCTTTATCCTCCTTAACCTCAACACCTGTTATCCTCCTTAACCTCAACACCTTTATCCTCCTTAACCTCAACATCTTTATCCTCTTAACTAACATCGTTATCCTCCTAACCTCAACATCTGTTATCCTCCTTAACCTCAACACTTTATCCTCCTTAACCTCAACACCTGTTATCCTCTAACTCACACTGTTATCTCTTAACCTCAACACTGTTATCCTCTTAACCTCAACCTGTTATCTCCTAACCTACATTGTTATCCTCTTAACCTCAACCTGTATCCTTAACCTCAAATGTTATCCCTTTCAGCACTGTTATCCTCCTTAACTCACACCTGTTATCCTTCCTCAACACGTTATCCTCCTTAACCTCAACATCTGTTATCCTCTTAACCTCAACACTGTTATCCTCCTAACTCAACACTGTTATCCTCCTTAACCTCAACACTGTTATCCTCCTTAACCTCAACATCGTTATCCTCCTAACCTCAACATCTGTTATCCTCCTTAACCTCAACACTGTTATCCTCCTTAACCTCAACACTCTGTTATCCTCCTTAACCTCAACACTGTTATCCTCCTTAACCTCAACACTGTTATCCTCCTTAACCTCAAACTGTTATCCTCTTAACCTCACATCTGTTATCCTCCTTAACCTCAACACTGTTATCCTCCTTAACCTCAACATCTGTTATCCTCCTTAACTCAACACTGTTCTCCTTAACCTCAACACCTGTTATCCTCCTAACCTCAACACCTGTTATCCTCCTTAACCTCACACTGTTATCCTCCTTAACCTCAACACTTGTTATCCTCTCTAATCCTCAACATCTGTTATCCTCCTTAACTCAACATCTGTTATCCTTCTTAACTCAACCTGTTATCTCCTTTAATCTTCAACACTGTTATCCTCCTTAACCTCAACATCTGTTATCCTCCTTAACCTCAACATCTGTTATCCTCCTAACCTCAACATGTTATCTCCTTAACCCCAACATCTGTTATCCTCTTAACCTCAACATGTTCCTCCTTAACCTCAACACTGTTATCTCCTTAACCTCAACACTGTTATCTCTACTCAACACGTTATCTCTTAACTCAACACCTGTTATCCTCCTAACCTCAACATCTGTTACCTCTATCAGATCTTATTTACTACATCTGTTATCTCTACTACCTGTATCTTACCTCAACACTGTTATCTCTAACCTCAACACTGTTATCCTCTTAACTCAACTGTTATCTCGTAACTCAAACTGTCCAACTACATCCGTGTTGCTGTCTAGAGTCTTCACCTGTTTCTCTTCCTAATCTTTAACTTGTGTCTCTCTAGATCTTCCCATGTTCATGCTGTAGTCCTTCCTTAACTCACTGTTATCTCCTGTCTCAACATCTGTTATCCTCTTAACCTCAAATTGTTATCTTCTAACCTTCAAACCTGTATCCTCTTAACTCACATTCTGTTATCTTCCTTAACCCACACTGTTATCTCTACTCAAACTGCATCTCTTAACTTCACATGGTTTCTGTAACTCAAACTCTTTATCCTCTTAACTGGAACTGAATCTTAACCTTACTGTCTAATCTTCCTGTCTATCTGTATCTTACCTAAATCTGTTATCCTTGTTACTGTCAAGCTCTGGTTATCTCCTTAATTATCTTCCCTGGTTGCTGGGTGCTGAAATCTCCGTGGTCTGCTTGGATCCTGAGATCTTCCACTGTTATTGCTAGTGCTGAGAGTCTTCTAGTGGTTGCTGGTCTGATCTTCCTTGCTCAAATCTTTCCCGGTGGTTGCTGGGTGCTCGAGATTCCCAGTGGTTGCTGGGTGCAAATCTTGTTATCTGCTAATCTTCCCAGTGGTTGCTGGGTGCTGAGAGTCTTCCCATGGTGCTGGGTTGAGAGTCTTCCCGGTGTTGCTGGTGCTGAGAGTCTTCCCTGTGGTCTGCTTGGTGCTGAGAGTCTTCCATGTGTTGCTGGGTGCTGAGAGTCTTCCCGTGGTTGCTGGTGCTGAGAGTCTTCCAGTGGTTGCTGGGTGCTGAGAGTCTTCCCGGTGGTTGCTGGGTGCTGAGAGTCTTCCCTGTGGTTGCTGGGTGCTGAGAGTCTTCCCTGTGGTTGCTGGGTGCTGAGAGTCTTCCCTGTGGTTGCTGGGTGCTGAGAGTCTTCCCGGTGGTTGCTGGGTGCTGAGAGTTCCCAGTGGTTGCTGGGTGCTGAGAGTCTTCCCGGTGGTTGCTGGGTGCTGAGAGTCTTCCCAGTGGTTGCTGGGTGCTGAGAGTCTTCCCGGTGGTTGCTGGGTGCTGAGAGTCTTCCCGGTGGCTGCTTGGTGCTGAGAGTCTTCCCTGTGGCTGCTTGGTGCTGAGAGTCTTCCCTGTGGTTGCTGGGTGCTGGAGTCTTCCCTGTGGTTGCTAGGTGCTGAGAGTCTTCCCAGTGGTTGCTGGGTGCTGAGAGTCTTCCCGGTGGTTGCTGGGTGCTGAGAGTCTTCCCGGTGGTTGCTGGGTGCTGAGAGTCTTCCCTGTGGTTGCTGGGTGCTGAGAGTCTTCCCGGTGGTTGCTGGGTGCTGAGAGTCTTCCCGGTGGCTGCTGGGTGCTGAGAGTCTTCCCGGTGGTTGCTGGGTGCTGAGAGTCTTCCCGGTGGTTGCTGGGTGCTGAGAGTCTTCCCTGTGGTTGCTGGGTGCTGAGAGTCTTCCCAGTGGTTGCTGGGTGCTGAGAGTCTTCCTGGTGGTTGCTGAGCGCTGAGAGTTCCCGGTGGTTGCTGGGTGCTGAGAGTCTTCCTGGTGGTTGCTGGGTGCTGAGAGTCTTCCCAGTGGTTGCTGGGTGCTGAGAGTCTTCCCGGTGGTTGCTGAGCGCTGAGAGTCTTCCTGGTGGTTGCTGGGCGCTGAGAGTTCCCAGTGGTTGCTGGGTGCTGAGAGTCTTCCTGGTGGTTGCTGAGCGCTGAGAGTTCCCGGTGGTTGCTGGGTGCTGAGAGTCTTCCCGGTGGTTGCTGGGTGCTGAGAGTCTTCCCAGTGGTTGCTGGGTGCTGAGAGTCTTCCCGGTGGTTGCTGGGTGCTGAGAGTCTTCCTGGTAGTTGCTGGGCGCTGAGAGTTCCCGGTGGTTGCTGGGTGCTGAAAGTCTTCCCAGTGGTTGATGGGCGCTGAAAGTCTTCCCGGTGGTTGATGGGCGCTGAGAGTCTTCCCGGTGGTTGCTGGGCGCTGAGAGTCTTCCCGGTGGTTGATGGGTGCTGAGAGTCTTCCCGGTGGTTGATGGGCGCTGAGAGTCTTCCCGGTGGTTGATGGGCGCTGAGAGTCTTCCCGGTGGTTGATGGGCGCTGAGAGTCTTCCCGGTGGTTGATGGTCGCTAAGAGTCTTCCCGGTGGTTGCTGGGTGCTGAGAGTCTTCCCGGTGGTTGCTGGGTACTGAGAGTTGTCCCGGTGGTTGCTGGGTGCTAAGAGTCTTCCCGGTGGTTGCTGGGTGCTGAGAGTCTTCCTGGTTGTTGCTGGGTGCTGAGAGTCTTCCTGGTGGTTGCTGGGTGCTGAGAGTCTTCCCGGTGGTTGCTGGGTGCTGAAGTCTTCCGGTGGTTGCTGGGTGCTGAGTCTCCGGTGGTTGCTGGGTGCTAAGTCTTCCCGGTGGTTGCTGGGTGCTGAGAGTCCTCCCGGTGGTTGCTGAGAGTCTTCCTGGTGGTTGCTGGGTGCTGAGAGTCTTCCCGGTGGTTGCTGGGTGCTAAGTCTTCCCGGTGGTTGCTGGGTGCTGAGAGTCCTCCCGGTGGTTGCTGAGAGTCTTCCTGGTGGTTGCTGGGAGCTGAGAGTCTTCGCGGTGGTTGCTGTGTGCTGAGAGTCTTCCCGGTGGTTCCTGGAGAGCTGGGAGAATTTCCGGTGGTTCCTGGAGCTGAGAGTCTTCCCGGTGGTCACATTCCCGGAGCTGAGAGTCGTCCCGGTGCTTCCTGGAGCTGAGAGAGTCTTCCCGGTGGTCACATTTCTAGGGCTGATAGTCTCCCCGGTGGTTCCTGGAGCTGAGAGTCTTCCCGGTGATCACATTCCTGGAGCTGAAAGTCTTCCCGGTGGTCACATTCCTGGAGCTGAGAGTCTTCCCGGTGGTCACATTCCTGGAGCTGAGTCTTCCCGGTGGTCACATTCCTGGAGTCTTCCCGGTGGTCACATTCCTGGAGCTGATAATCTTCCCGGTGGTCACATTCCTGGAGCTGAGAGTCTTCCCGGTGGTCACATTCCTGGAGCTGAATCTTCCGGTGGTCACATTCCTGGAGTCTTCCCGGTGGTCACATTCCTGGAGCTGAGAGTCTTCCCGGTGGTCACATTCCTGGAGTCTTCCCGGTGGTCACATTCCTGGAGCTGAGTCTTCCCGGTGGTCACATTCCTGGGCTGAGTCTTCCCGGTGGTCACATTCCTGAGCTAGTCTTCCCGGTGGTCACATTCCTGGAGCTGAGTCTTCCCGGTGGTCACATTCCTGGAGCTGAGTCTTCCCGGTGGTCACATTCCTGGAGCTGAGTCTTCCCGGTGGTCACATTCCTGGAGCTGAGTCTTCCCGGTGGTCACATTCCTGGAGCTGAGTCTTCCCGGTGGTCACATTCCTGGAGCTGAGTCTTCCCGGTGGTCACATTCCTGGAGCTGAGTCTTCCCGGTGGTCACATTCCTGGAGCTGAGTCTTCCCGGTGGTCACATTCCTGGAGCTGAGTCTTCCCGGTGGTCACATTCCTGAGCTGAGTCTTCCGGTGGTCACATTCCTGGAGCTGAGTCTTCCGGTGGTCACATTCCTGGAGTCTTCCCGGTGGTCACATTCCTAGAGCTGAGTCTTCCCGGTGGTCACATTCCTGGAGCTGAGTCTTCCCGGTGGTCACATTCCTGGAGCTGAGTCTTCCCGGTGGTCACATTCCTGGAGCTGAGTCTTCCCGGTGGTCACATTCCTGGAGCTGAGTCTTCCCGGTGGTCACATTCCTGGAGCTGAGTCTTCTCGGTGGTCACATTCCTGGAGCTGAGTCTTCCCGGTGGTCACATTCCTGGAGCTGAGTCTTCCCGGTGGTCACATTCCTGGAGTCTTCCCGGTGGTCACATTCCTAGAGCTGAGTCTTCCCGGTGGTCACATTCCTGGAGCTGAGTCTTCCCGGTGGTCACATTCCTGGAGCTGAGTCTTCCCGGTGGTCACATTCCTGGAGCTGAGTCTTCCCGGTGGTCACATTCCTGGAGCTGAGTCTTCCCGGTGGTCACATTCCTGGAGCTGAGTCTTCCCGGTGGTCACATTCCTGGAGCTGAGTCTTCCCGGTGGTCACATTCCTGGAGCTGAGTCTTCCCGGTGGTCACATTCCTGGAGCTGAGTCTTCCCGGTGGTCACATTCCTGGAGCTGAGTCTTCCCGGTGGTCACATTCCTTTGTGTGTCATCCTCCCGGTGTCTGAGTCAGTGTTGCCAACGCTGCACACAACCTCTTGGAACACCTTGCAGAACACAGGCTTCTAACACGACAGTGTTTCGCCCTGAGCTTTTAATGGCGTGATAAAGCTCTATATCTGGGAGAAGGCGAAACGTTCCCTCCCCCCCTCCCGATAAATTGGTTGCAGATAAACGTGTTGTGTTGAGTACAGCGAGTGTTGGAGCCTAGCGAGTGTTGGAGCCTAGCGAGTGTTGGAGCCTAGCGAGTGTTGGAGCCTAGCGAGTGTTGGAGCCTAGCGAGTGTTGGAGCCTAGCGCTAACCTGCTACCAGACCCCGAGTCTTGGTATTCCTGCCTGGCTCTTCAACGCTACTACCTCTTCTTTATTCTCCTCTCTCTCTCTCCTTCTCTCTCCCAACATTCGTATGGTAACCAATCTAACTATGCCCTCTCTCCTTATAAATGGGGCTCTGGTGGCTAAAGCTCTCGCTTCACACGGCGAGCGTCCGGGTTCGATTCCCAGCGAGGGTAGAAACATTCGGCGTTTTTCTTTACACCTGTTGTCTATGTTCCCCATCAGTAAAATGGGTACCTGGGTGTTAGTGGACTGGTGTGGGTTGCATCCTGGGACAAGGACCTAATTTGCGGGAAATGCTCAGCATAACAAGGGGCTTTCTATACAGTAGTATGTCATTGATGTCAGCTATGGACTGTATACCTTGTACATGTACTTGTAGAAATAAAGATATTATTATTATTATTATAATATTATTATTATTCTGCTCTCTCCTTCGCTCTGCCAACATTCGCATGCTGACCATGAGCCCTCCCTCCTCTGTGTGTACCCTTGTATCCAACGACCCTCACGACGTCTCCAGTCCTGACGACACACTGTTTTGTGTTGACGGTGATGGAGGTCACTGTTTTGTGTTGACGGTGATGAGGTCACTGTTTTGTGTTGACGGTGATGAGGTCACTGTTTTGTGTTGACGGTGATGAGGTCACTGTTTTGTGTTGACGGTGATGGGGTCACTGTTTTGTGTTGACGGTGATGAGGTCACTGTTTTGTGTTGACGAGCTGGGGTCACTGTTTTGTGTTGATGATGGGGTCACTGTTTTGTGTTGACGGTGATGGGATCACTGTTTTATGTTGACGGTGATGGGATCACTGTTTTATGTTGACGGTGATGGGATCACTGTTTTATGTTGACGGTGATGGGGTCACTGTTTTGTGTTGACAGTGATGGGGCCACTGTTTTGTGTTGACGGTGATGGGGTCATTGTTTTGTGTTGGTGATGGGGTCACTGTTTTTGTGTTGACGGTGATGGGGTCACTGTTTTTGTGTTGACGGTGATGGGGTCACTGTTTTTGTGTTGACGGTGCTTGGGGACAGTTTTTTTGTGGTAGCAGGGATCGAGTCATAGCTCCTGGCCCCGCCTCTTCACACAGTGTGTGTGTGTACACACCTATTTGTGGTAGCAGGGGTCGATTCATAGCTCCTGGCCCCGCCTCTTCACACAGTGTGTGTGTGTATTTTGAATAAGTGGGCATATATTCAGTTTTTGTGTTGAGCAGTGTTAACTCTCCTCTCTTTCTCTCTACTCCCTCTATTACCTATTACCACTTCGTCCATCACGCCTCTGGCTCTGATGGACCGTTAGACTAATCCAGATCCTTGAGTGTGACTCCACCCTCCTCCTAACACTCCTAGTACACACACTCACACTGACTTGCATCAAAGTTCTTGATGCTTGTATTTTTGCAATGTTAATGAAGACTGTAGTTAAGAGTCATAGTTTAGTATGCTAGAAGGAACCTCGCTCACTGTGAAAGGCCCGATTTACTAGTTTAGTCTATCCTCTAGAACATATATTATTATTTTCCAATACAGAAAACGGTACGGTAGATGTAAATAATGTATATATACGTATATATATATATATATATATATATATATATATATATATATATATATATATATATATATATATATATATATATATATATATATATATATATATATATATATATATAATGACTTGGTGATAAATTTGAACAGACTATTTCCTGTAAATTCTATATGTTATGTCATCTAACATCAAAATAATAATATTTTGAATTTCATTTGTTCATATTTGGGTTGTCTTGTATTTACCATCAATGGGAACTCTGTCTCATATTACCAATACAAAGAGGTTCATTTCCCCGCGTATTGTATTTTCTACAGGTCAAGGTGGTTTTGGGTAAGATTAAAAGTATGTATAAAGTGAAAGCAAGAAATTAACTGAATTATGAAGAGAAACTGTACAAAAAAATTAGACGTTAGTCATTTCACGCTATGATAATGGAATATAAATGTCGCGTGTTCACTTAATTAACGTTCACTCGACGATGAGTGAACGGAAGCCACACACTGGGTTTCTTTCCCTCTTAATCGAAGGCGTTTAAAAAATCCTCAACTCTCTGAATAAACCGGAACCGTCAGGAAAAATGGCGAGGCTTTCCCAAAAAAGAAAGTGAAAATGTAGGTTTTCTGTTATCGTGATTTGAGTAATGTAGATGAGTCAAGTAGTCTGCCCCGGGGCACTTGTAATGTAGATGAGTCGAGTAGTCTGCCCTGGGGCACTTGTAATGTAGATGAGTCAAGTAGTCTGCCCCGGGGCACTTGTAATGTAGATGAGTCAAGTAGTCTGCCCTGGGGCACTTGTAATGTAGATGAGTCAAGTAGTCTGCCCCGGGGCACTTGTAATGTAGATGAGTCAAGTAGTCTGCCCCGGGGCACTTGTAATGTAGATGAGTCAAGTAGTCTGCCCCGGGGCACTTGTAATGTAGATGAGTCAAGTAGTCTGCCCTGGGGCACTTGTAATGTAGATGAGTCAAGTAGTCTGCCCCGGGGCACTTGTAATGTAGATGAGTCAAGTAGTCTGTCCCAGGGCACTTGTAATGTAGATGAGTCAAGTAGTCTGCCCTGGGGCACTTGTAATGTAGATGAGTCGAGTAGTCTGCCCCGGGGCACTTGTAATGTAGATGAGTCAAGTAGTCTGCCCGGGGCACTTGTAATGTAGATGAGTCAAGTAGTCTGTCCCAGGGCACTTGTAATGTAGATGAGTCAAGTAGTCTGTCCCAGGGCACTTGTAATGTAGATGAGTCAAGTAGTCTGCCCTGGGGCACTTGTAATGTAGATGAGTCGAGTAGTCTGCCCCGGGGCACTTGTAATGTAGATGAGTCGAGTAGTCTGCCCCGGGGCACTTGTAATGTAGATGAGTCAAGTAGTCTGCCCCGGGGCACTTGTAATGTAGATGAGTCAAGTAGTCTGCCCCGGTGCACTTGTAATGTAGATGAGTCAAGTAGTCTGCCCCGGGGCACTTGTAATGTAGATGAGTCAAGTAGTCTGCCCCGGGGCACTTGTAATGTAGATGAGTCGAGTAGTCTGCCCCGGGGCACTTGTAATGTAGATGAGTCAAGTAGTCTGCCCCGGGGCACTTGTAATGTAGATGAGTCAAGTAGTCTGCCCCGGTGCACTTGTAATGTAGATGAGTCAAGTAGTCTGCCCCGGGGCACTTGTAATGTAGATGAGTCGAGTAGTCTGCCCCGGGGCACTTGTAATGTAGATGAGTCAAGTAGTCTGCCCCGGGGCACTTGTAATGTAGATGAGTCGAGTAGTCTGTCCCAGGGCACTTGTAATGTAGATGAGTCGAGTAGTCTGCCCCGGGGCACTTGTAATGTAGATGAGTCAAGTAGTCTGCCCTGGGGCACTTGTAATGTAGATGAGTCAAGTAGTCTGCCCCGGGGCACTTGTAATGTAGATGAGTCAAGTAGTCTGCCCTGGGGCACTTGTAATGTAGATGAGTCAAGTAGTCTGCCCCGGGGCACTTGTAATGTAGATGAGTCGAGTAGTCTGCCCCGGGGCACTTGTAATGTAGATGAGTCAAGTAGTCTGCCCCGGGGCACTTGTAATGTAGATGAGTCGAGTAGTCTGCCCCGGGGCACTTGTAATGTAGATGAGTCAAGTAGTCTGCCCCGGGGCACTTGTAATGTAGATGAGTCGAGTAGTCTGTCCCAGGGCACTTGTAATGTAGATGAGTCGAGTAGTCTGCCCCGGGGCACTTGTAATGTAGATGAGTCAAGTAGTCTGCCCTGGGGCACTTGTAATGTAGATGAGTCAAGTAGTCTGCCCCGGGGCACTTGTAATGTAGATGAGTCAAGTAGTCTGCCCTGGGGCACTTGTAATGTAGATGAGTCAAGTAGTCTGCCCCGGGGCACTTGTAATGTAGATGAGTCGAGTAGTCTGCCCCGGGGCACTTGTAATGTAGATGAGTCAAGTAGTCTGCCCCGGGGCACTTGTAATGTAGATGAGTCGAGTAGTCTGCCCCGGGGCACTTGTAATGTAGATGAGTCGAGTAGTCTGCCCCGGGGCACTTGTAATGTAGATGAGTCAAGTAGTCTGCCCCGGGGCACTTGTAATGTAGATGAGTCAAGTAGTCTGCCCCGGGGCACTTGTAATGTAGATGAGTCGAGTAGTCTGCCCCGGGGCACTTGTAATGTAGATGAGTCAAGTAGTCTGCCCTGGGGCACTTGTAATGTAGATGAGTCGAGTAGTCTGCCCCGGGGCACTTGTAATGTAGATGAGTCAAGTAGTCTGCCCTGGGGCACTTGTAATGTAGATGAATCAAGTAGTCTGCCCTGGGGCACTTGTAATGTAGATGAGTCGAGTAGTCTGCCCCGGGGCACTTGTAATGTAGATGAGTCAAGTAGTCTGCCCCGGGGCACTTGTAATGTAGATGAGTCAAGTAGTCTGCCCCGGGGCACTTGTGATGTAGATGAGTCAAGTAGTCTGCCCTGGGGCACTTGTAATGTAGGTGAGTCAAGTAGTCTGCCCCGGGGCACTTGTGATGTAGATGAGTCAAGTAGTCTGCCCTGGGGCACTTGTAATGTAGATGAGTCAAGTAGTCTGCCCTGGGGCACTTGTGATGTAGATGAGTCAAGTAGTCTGCCCCGGGGCACTTGTGATGTAGATGAGTCAAGTAGTCTGCCCCGGGGCACTTGTAATGTAGATGAATCAAGTAGTCTGCCCTGGGGCACTTGTGATGTAGATGAGTCAAGTAGTCTGCCCTGGGGCACTTGTGATGTAGATGAGTCAAGTAGTCTGCCCTGGGGCACTTGTAATGTAGATGAGTCAAGTAGTCTGCCCTGGGGCACTTGTAATGTAGATGAGTCGAGTAGTCTGCCCCGGGGCACTTGTGATGTAGATGAGTCAAGTAGTCTGCCCCGGGGCACTTGTGATGTAGATGAGTCAAGTAGTCTGCCCTGGGGCACTTGTAATGTAGATGAGTCAAGTAGTCTGCCCTGGGGCACTTGTAATGTAGATGAGTCGAGTAGTCTGCCCCGGGGCACTTGTGATGTAGATGAGTCAAGTAGTCTGCCCCGGGGCACTTGTAATGTAGATGAGTCAAGTAGTCTGCCCCGGGGCACTTGTAATGTAGATGAGTCAAGTAGTCTGCCCCGGGGCACTTGTAATGTAGATGAGTCAAGTAGTCTGCCCCGGGGCACTTGACTGTGGCATGTGATCCATTTTTGACGGTGTGGTATTGAGGCAGTTGTGGAAATTTACCGTCATAACTCGGTGTCAAGATCACTCCACACTACGAGTGATCTTGACTCCACACTACGAGTGATCTTGACTCCACACTACGAGTTATCTTGACTCCACACTACGAGTGATCTTGACTCCACACTACAAGTGATCTTGACTCCACACTACGAGTGATCTTGACTCCACACTACGAGTTATCTTGACTCCACACTACGAGTGATCTTGACTCCACACTACGAGTGACCTTGACTCCACACTACTAGTGATCTTGACTCCACACTTAGAGTGATCTTGACTCCACACTTAGAGTGATCTTGACTCCACACTTAGAGTGATCTTGACTCCACACTTAGAGTGATCTTGACTCCACACTTAGAGTGATCTTGACTCCACACTACGAGTTATCTTGACTCCACACTACGAGTGACCTTCACTCCACACTACGAGTGATCTTGACTCCACACTTAGAGTGATCTTGACTCCACACTTAGAGTGATCTTGACTCCACACTTAGAGTGATCTTGACTCCACACTTAGAGTGATCTTGACTCCACACTTAGAGTGATCTTGACTCCACACTTAGAGTGATCTTGACTCCACACTACGAGTGATCTTGACTCCACACTACGAGTGACCTTCACTCCACACTACGAGTTATCTTGACTCCAAACTACGAGTGATCTTGACTCCACACTACGAGTGACCTTCACTCCACACTACGAGTGATCTTGACTCCACACTTAGAGTAATCTTGACTCCACACTACGAGTGATCTTGACTCCACACTACGAGTGACCTTCACTCCACACTACGAGTTATCTTGACTCCACACTACGAGTGACCTTTACTCCACACTACGAGTTATCTAGACTCCACACTACGAGTGATCTTGACTCCACACTACGAGTGACCTTCACTCCACACTACGAGTGATCTTGACTCCACACTACGAGTGACCTTCACTCCACACTACGAGTTATCTTGACTCCACAATACGAGTGATCTTGACTCCACACTACGAGTGACCTTCACTCCACACTACGAGTTATCTAGACTCCACACTTAGAGTGATCTTGACTCCACACTACGAGTGATCTTGACTCCACACTACGAGAGATCTTGACTCCACACTACGAGTGACCTTCACTCCACACTACGAGTGACCTTCACTCCACACTACGAGTGATCTTGACTCCACACTTAGTGATCTTGACTCCACACTACGAGTGACCTTCACTCCACACTACGAGTGATCTTGACTCCACACTACGAGTTATCTTGACTCCACACTACGAGTGACCTTCACTCCACACTACGAGTTATCTTGATTCCACACTACGAGTGATCTTGACTCCACACTACGAGTGACCTTCACTCCACACTACGAGTGATCTTGACTCCACACTACGAGTGACCTTCACTCTACACTACGAGTTATCTTGACTCCACACTACGAGTGATCTTGACTCCACACTACGAGTGACCTTCACTCCACACTACGAGTGATCTTGACTCCACACTACGAGTTATCTTGACTCCACACTACGAGTGATCTTGACTCCACACTACGAGTGATCTTGACTCCACACTACGAGTGATCTTGACTCCACACTACGAGTGATCTTGACTCCACACTTAGAGTGATCTTGACTCCACACTTAGAGTGATCTTGACTCCACACTACGAGTGATCTTGACTCCACACTTAGAGTGATCTTGACTCCCCACTTAGAGTGATCTTGACTCCACACTTAGAGTGATCTTGACTCCACACTTAGAGTGATCTTGACTCCACACTTAGAGTGATCTTGACTCCACACTACGAGTGATCTTGACTCCACACTACGAGTTATCTTGACTCCACACTACGAGTGATCTTGACTCCACACTTAGAGTGAGCTTGACTCCACACTTAGAGTGATCTTGACTCCACACTTAGAGTGATCTTGACTCCACACTTAGAGTGATCTTGACTCCACACTTAGAGTGATCTTGACTATGAATGATTAGCAACGACAAAGGGAAGACGAGAGAGGATTATTAAATTACTGTAAACGTATCTAAAATATATTTAGTTGGGTTAGGCTAAATTAAATTGCGCTTGTTGTAATAAGGTTAGGTAGGTTTTCAAAGTTTCTCTTGGTACAAAATTATAAATTTTTACATTAACATAAATGAAAAAAAATATATCTTTAAACGTATAAGAGAAAATTTTAGAAAGGACTTAATTTTAGATGAGTTCTTGCTAATTGACCAGTTTTATCTAATCGGCACGACATATATATATATATATATATATATATATATATATATATATATATATATATATATATATATATATATATATATATATATATATATATATATATATATATATATATATATATATATATATATATATATATATATATATATATATATATATATATATATATGTGTGTGTGTGTGTACTCACCTATTTGTCTATTTGTGTGTGTGTGTGTGTGTGTGTGTAAATTGGTTATTTAGCAAGAACTCATTTAATATGAAGTCCTTTCTAAAATTTTCTCTTATACGTTTAAAGATATGTATTTTTTTTTCATTTATGTTAATGTAAAAGTTAATAATTTTGTATCAAAAGAATCTTAGAAAACTTACCTAACCTTATTGTAACAAGCGCAATTTAATTTAGCCTAATCAAACTAAATATAGTTTAGATAAGTTTACAATAATTTAATAATAAACAAACACAATGAAATATTTTTTTTCGTTAGGTTCTGAATGATTTTTGCGAAATTATTGCATACACAAATTTTCGCTTTCCTTATTCGGCAAGAAGATCGTTGCAATTTAAACCAAAATCGCAAGTTTTACCTATTTGGCACGACTGCGGCTAGCCGGGGGATCGAACCCGTACTGCTTGTGGAGGCTGGTCCATCAAACGGGGAGTAGAATGAAATTAGCTCTTAGGTAACCACAACATCGTACGTCCTCGCAACATGAAGCAAGCCTAGTTCGCTTAGGCTCATGTTGTAGGATTGTATGGCCCAGTGGTTTAGAGCGTCGTGAATTTTGACTTGCTTCCCACGAGGCGGGTTCGATCCTCAGGCTAGCCGCAGTGTTATTGCTTAAATACCATTCGTTCGTGTGCATCAATATACATGTATAACGTATGTAGGGGCAGCAATATGTCTTGAGGATTGATGGAGGAAGATAGTGAGTCTTGAGGATTGATGGAGGAAGATAGTGAGTGAGTCTTTAGGATTGATGGAGGAAGACAGTGAGTCTTGAGGATTGATGGAGGAAGATAGTGAGTCTTGAGGATTGATGGATGAAGACAGTGAGTCTTGAGGATTGATGGAGGAAGATAGTGAGTCTTGAGGATTGAAGGAAGATAGTGAGGAGTCTTAGTTGCTATGGAGGAAGACATGAGTCTGAGGTTTGGAGCGTGTGAGTCTATGAGGCATTATGGAGGAGTAGTGAGTCTTGAGGTTGATGGATGAGCATGGTCTTGAGGATTGATGGAGGAAGATAGTGAGTCTTGAGGATTGATGGAGGAAGATAGTGAGTCTTGAGGATTGATGGAGGAAGACAGTGAGTCTTGAGGATTGATGGAGGAAGATAGTGAGTCTTGAGGATTGATGGAGGAAGATAGTGAGTCTTGAGGATTGATGGAGGAAGAAGTGAGTCTGAGGATTGATGGATGAAGATAGTGAGTCTTGAGGATTATGGAGAAGATAGTGAGTCTTGAGGATTGATGGAGAAGACAGTGAGTCTTGAGGATTGATGGAGGAAGATAGTGAGTCTTGAGGATTGATGGAGGAAGACAGTGAGTCTTGAGGATTGATGGAGGAAGATAGTGAGTGAGTCTTGAGGATTGATGGAGGAAGATAGTGAGTGAGTCTTGAGGATTGATGGAGGAAGACAGTGAGTCTTGAGGATTGATGGAGGAAGACAGTGAGTCTTGAGGAATGAAAGTAAAGATAAATCTTGGCTGAAACACCCGGATTTATGTGGCTATGTCGAGGTTATATAAAAACTAAGATGCGGGTAAGTGGGTGGGCGTGTGAAGGCTAGACTAGGCTAGGTTATGGGCGAGGTGGGCGTGTGAATCAGCATAAATGATGATTGATCAGATGTTCAGTCCTGTTACTATTGTCACTGATGTAAAACAACAGAGAGAGAAAGGGAGAGAGAGAGAGATAGACGGGATATACCAGCAAGTGTATTAACAACAAACTCTCGTCATAACTTACAAAGTTCTTGTCGAACTAAAGCTTTTCTCAAACGCTTTACCAGCAGGGCAGCTTTCCTACGTGTGAACTTTATATTTGGTGATGTCACTGAGAGAGGATGGTTAGTGTGGGGAAGAGGGCGCTCGCTTCTGCTTCAAGGTTAAAAAAAGATTAATGTGTTGCTCAAAAAAGGTTAAATGGAATTCTTGAAGGAACTGTCGCCAGCGGGATATATAACAATATACAAATATATTTATTTTTGTTGAAGGTCTTGTCATCTCTTCCGTATTTCTGAATTTGGAGGATAATGATTGTGAGTGTGTTTAGGCGTTGTATACTTGGTATAAGAGAAAACTTTCAAGGTTGTATATTGTATATGTGAGGATGTCTGGCCTTCAAGTCTCTCCCTTGAGGGTGTGCGGGATACCTTATTCTCTCCCTTGAGGGTGTGGGAAATACCTTGAGTGTGTGGCCCTAAAGTGTATTGCTTATGTGGCTTGAGGGTGTGTGGGATGGCCTAAGTCTCTAGCTCCTGGGATGGGGTTCTACACTGGTACACGTGATGGTGTTTTCAAGGGGTACTAACCCATTTAGTTGTTATATTATGTTGTTAATGTCTTCATTGTTTGTATAAATTGATTTATTTTTAGTATTTTTTAATACAGACGTTAAGTTCCTAAATACTGAGACAACCTTGATATATAAAGGAAGCATTTCAGTACTATACTTTTTGTGAATTATTATTATTATGAGCAAATTACCAGCATGAGGTTTACAGGGTATTACCTGAATTATTACCTGCAAATAATTTGGGTGAGATAAGTGAGACTTAAGTCACAGTAGGTCGCCGAACTGTAACTCCCTCGATGCCCACTTCTTCACCACTCTCACAAAAAGCTAGACCTGACACTAAATTAATAATTTCGATATTAAAACCAGCTACTCTGGTAAATTGAAGTTGTGGACTGTATATGATTAGGCTTGCTGGGTACACAAAAGAAATTCGTATTACCACTTACCATTTAATTACTGTAGATGGATCACACCACCACCTGCCTGACACCTAGACCCTACACTGCCCAGTTAGAGATCTAATTGAAAGGACTAATGGCGCACTTCCCTGTGAGTGATGTTCATATACTTTATCTTCCGCTATCCACACACAAATCTTGAGGTCCCGCAAATTTCCTGTCCCAATTCTTCAGCAGGGGACATTAACACGGGTTCCTATTAAAAATTCAGGCCAAAAACCTCTAATTTGGCCACAAAGATGCCGGATTATTAGATGAATTTCCCATGACAACCAGTGCCCACAAATTATAAATGGCGTCTCCCGTCCGGGTCACTCAGCAGCTGTTCTACCCCCCCCCTCACTCGAAATTTGTCGAAAGGGTCAAATCAGCATCATATTTTATTACACAATTATTGTTATATTCAAATTTACACATGCTGAATTTAGGAAAATTAAAAAATTCACAATACTCACACAAAAATATGTAACAATATATTCTTAGTGTAAATATATCAGTAGTCCATGATTCGGTTAGGCGTCAGTACAATAATAATAATAATTTTCAATAAGACACATTTCATACCAAAGTTTCTTATGTTGAAAAGTTCGTATTTCGTGCCGATCTGCATAACGAAGGTTAGCTCTTGCACAAGAATGAAGGAACAATGCAGTAGTAGGTCCACTGGTCCATGCTAGGCTGGTCCATCTCACACCCACCCTCACCTACTCGTGTCCCCGTCTGACCTGTATTTAAAGCTAAACAACCTTCTGGTTTCACTGGTGCTACTTGGGAATTTGTTCCACTCATCTACAACTCTCTATACAAGACGTAGACTGAAAATTCATGAGCAACCATTCACTCTGTGCACTCCCCTACAGCATTCACTCACTCCCTGACAGAGTGCACGAGGAACTAACAAATTTTGTGAATGAATCAACCGCTTACGTTGACTGTTATAAAAGGTTTTTCACCATAAGTTACCATAAGTCAGTTACGGTGACTAGGTTAGAAAATGTTTCCTAGTCTCTTCTGTCACAACGTAACTCAGGGAGACGCTGGTTAGTAGACAGCAACCAGTGAGTGAGTTCCTATCTTGTGAAGCGGAAGCCTGTTTAACATTGTGCACTCTAGCGGGATTGCTGGTCTATTGTTTAAAATTGTGCACTCTAGCGGGATTGCTGGTCTATTGTTTAACATTGTGCACTCTAGCGGGATTGCTGGTCTATTGTTTAACATTGTGCACTCTAGAGGGATTGCTGGTCTATTGTTTAACATTGTGCACTCTAGCGGGATTGCTGGTCTATTGTTTAACATTGTGCACTCTAGCGGGATTGCTGGTCTATTGTTTAACATTGTGCACTCTAGCGGGATTGCTGGTCTATTGTTTCGATCTGATGTATGTATATGTAAGATGACTGTCAGTTCTTATAAGCTTTTACCCACACTCGGGATTACCATTCTCTTTCTAAATATTTATTTCTGTTTATTGGACCTGGTCTAAAAGTAGGAGGTGGTGGTTAGTGAGCTAGGTTGTAGCCCACAGGTGAGAGGTGGTGGTTAGTGAGCTAGGTTGTAGCCCACAGAGTGAGGTGGTGGTTAGTGAGCTAGGTTGTAGCCCACAGAGTGAGAGGTGGTGGTTAGTGAGCTAGGTTGTAGCCCACAGAGTGAGAGGTGGTGGTTAGTGAGCTGGTTGTAGCTCACAGAGTGAGAGGTGGTGGTTAGTGAGCTAGGTTGTAGCCCACAGTGAGAGGTGGTGGTTAGTGAGCTAGGTTGTAGCCCACAGAGTGAGAGGTGGTGGTTAGTGAGCTAGGTTGTAGCCCACAGAGTGAGAGGTGGTGGTTAGTGAGCTAGGTTGTAGCCCACAGAGTGAGAGGTGGTGGTTAGTGAGCTAGGTTGTAGCCCACAGAGTGAGAGGTGGTGGTTAGTGAGCTGGTTGTAGCCACAGAGTGAGAGGTGGTGGTTAGTGAGCTAGGTTGTAGCCCACAGAGTGAGAGGTGGTGGTTAGTGAGCTAGGTTGTAGCCCACAGAGTGAGAGGTGGTGGTTAGTGAGCTAGGTTGTAGCTCACAGAGTGAGAGGTGGTGGTTAGTGAGCTAGGTTGTAGCCCACAGAGTGAGAGGTGGTGGTTAGTGAGCTAGGTTGTAGCCCACAGAGTGAGAGGTGGGTCTAGCCTACATATCGTGGGTGGGCAGTCTGGGGGTTATAACCTAGGGAGAGAGTGAGGGTAGGCTGGCAGCAGGCTGGCGCCAGCCCTGCAGCCTAGCATACTAATACTTCACTTGATAGTCACCCTCCAGCTCCCCGTGGCGTCGCCTCTCCCTAACACTCGCGGAAGTGCAATGTGATTTCTTTTATTGCTTAACCTCGTTGCTTGAAGTTTCTATATGGAATTATTGCGAAGAAAAAAAATCACGCGCCAAAAGGATTTCACAGCATTTTAATAGTGAATTTAAATCACAATACAGTGTCTGGAACAATTCACAATTAACCCCTAATTTGCATAGGTAACTTTAGAGGGTATTTCAGTGGCGACTTACAGTGGTGTGTAATTATATTGTCCAGGACCAACGGAAGCGCCTTTTCGAATATACTTTCCACGTTCATGTTTAGGTTAGGTTAGATTCGTCAGGACACACCACAAGTGTTTCCTGACGCCGATGTAGTCACATGATGACCCACCTCTGGAGCTTTTGGTCATCTGACCGAGGCCTTCCACTGGCTTACCCCCTCCACCCCTTTAAAAATTATGGTCGTAGTTATAACCATTTCTTAATATTTATACTTCCTTTTGACATTTTTTTAGTTATTTGCCTTATTTGTGGTAATGTACATTATTCCCCATTATTGGAATTCTTGTCTAACGTGTTGTTAAAGTCTACAAAGATACAATACCATGACTGGAACAATACACACATTATAGTACACTTCTGAACAATACACAAATTATAGTACACTTCTGAACAATACACAAATTATAGTACACTTCTGAACAATACACAAATTATAGTACACTTCTGAACAATACACAAATTATAGTACACTTCTGAACAATACACAAATTATAGTACACTTCTGAACAATACACAAATTATAGTACACTTCTGAACAATACACAAATTATAGTACACTTCTGAACAATACACAAATTATAGTACACTTCTGAACAATACACAAATTATAGTACACTTCTGAACAATACACAAATTATAGTACACTTCTGAACAATACACAAATTATAGTACACTTCTGAACAATACACAAATTATAGTACACTTCTGAACGGTATCAATCTTTTAATGGCTGGTGAGTCTAATACAAGTACAAAGTTGATAATTTACTAACAGGTAATAAGCTTGAAATTATTACGAAAATTGACACAAGTGCAAGTAATGTGACATTTTATTGTGGCGATGTTTCGTCCTCCAGGATCTTCATCAAGCTGTTACACACAATACCTGGACACGAGGTGTATACAGGTATAGAGTGAAGTGTGTGCATATTATGTAAACAATAACAAAGGAGCATCAGTGATTACTGTATAACTCCGGTGATTACCACTTGTGGTCTGAATGAACAAGCAGAGAGGATCACCACACCCGTGGCTCGGTTGGTAGTGCACTCAGCTCACACATTGAGGTCCGTGGTTCGATCCCCGGTATGGGTGGAAACATCAGGACGTGTTTCCTTAAGGCACCTAGCAGTAAAATAGGTACGTGGGTGTTAGCCGACTTTTGTGGGTCGCATCCTGGGGACAAAATTAACCTAATTTGCCCGAAATGCTCTGTATAACAAAGGGGTTTTATGTATAGTATGTCATAGATAACAGCTAGGCCTATATACGTTGTATCGTTTACATGTAGAAATAAAGATTATTATTATTGTAAGGTGTTCCAGGGCGTCACCATGATGGATGTTGAGTGTTGAGATTTAGAAAGTATTAGTGTGTTGAGATCTAGTCTCGTTACTTAGTGAAAAATGTAGAGTATTGAGGTGTATAAAGCCGTGTTGACATGTGCAGTGTGGAGGTGGTTACAGGTGTTCTCCAGACTGAGGTGCAATACACTAAGCTTCCTACACATGCACTACACTAAGCTTCCTACACATGCACTACACTAAGCTTCCTACACATGCACTACACTAAGCTTCCTACACATGCACTACACTAAGCTTCCTACACATGCACTACACTAAGCTTCCTACACATGCACTACACTAAGCTTCCTACACATGCACTACACTAAGCTTCCTACACATGCACTACACTAAGCTTCCTACACATGCAGCACACTAAGCTTCCTACACATGCACTACACTAAGCTTCCTACACATGCACCACACTAAGCTTCCTACACATGCACTACACTAAGCTTCCTACACATGCACTACACTAAGCTTCCTACACATGCACTACACTAAGCTTCCTACACATGCACACACTAAGCTTCCTACACATGCACTACACTAAGCTTCCTACACATGCACTACACTAAGCTTCCTACACATGCACTACACTAAGCTTCCTACACATGCACTACACTAAGCTTCCTACACATGCACTACACTAAGCTTCCTACACATGCACTACACTAAGCTTCCTACACATGCACACACTAAGCTTCGCTACACATGCACTACACTAAGCTTCCTACACATGCACTACACTAAGCTTCCTACACATGCACTACACTAAGCTTCCTACACATGCACTACACTAAGCTTCCTACACATGCACTACACTAAGCTTCCTACACATGCACTACACTAAGCTTCCTACACATGCACTACACTAAGCTTCCTCACATGCACTACACTAAGCTTCCTACACATGCACTACACTAAGCTTCCTACATGCACTACACTAAGCTTCCTACACATGCACTACACTAAGCTTCCTACACATGCACTACACTAAGCTTCCTACACATGCACTACACTAAGCTTCCTACACATGCACTACACTAAGCTTCCTACACATGCACTACACTAAGCTTCCTACACATGCACTACACTAAGCTTCCTACACATGCACTACACTAAGCTTCCTACACATGCACTACACTAAGCTTCCTACACATGCACTACACTAAGCTTCCTACACATGCACTACACTAAGCTTCCTACACATGCACTACACTAAGCTTCCTACACATGCACTACACTAAGCTTCCTACACATGCACTACACTAAGCTTCCTACACATGACTACACTAGCTTCCTACACATGCACTACACTAAGCTTCCTACACATGCACTACACTAAGCTTCCTACACATGCACTACACTAAGCTTCCTACACATGCACTACACTAAGCTTCCTACACATGCACTACACTAAGCTTCCTACACATGCACTACACTAAGCTTCCTAACATGCACTACACTAAGCTTCCTACACATGCACTACACTAAGCTTCCTACACATGCACTACACTAAGCTTCCTACACATGCACTACACTAAGCTTCCTACACATGCACTACACTAAGCTTCCTACACATGCACTACACTAAGCTTCCTACACATGCACTACACTAAGCTTCCTACACATGCACTACACTAAGCTTCCTACACATGCACTACACTAAGCTTCCTACACATGCACTACACTAAGCTTCCTACACATGCACTACACTAAGCTTCCTACACATGCACTACACTAAGCTTCCTACACTACTACATGCCCACCATCACACTAAGCTTCCTACACATGCACTACACTAAGCTTCCTACACATGCACTACACTAAGCTTCCTACACATGCACTACACTAAGCTTCCTACACATGCACTACACTAAGCTTCCTACACATGCACTACACTAAGCTTCCTACACATGCACTACACTAAGCTTCCTACACATGCACCACACTAAGCTTCCTACACATGCACTACACTAAGCTTCCTACACATGCACTACACTAAGCTTCCTACACATGCACCACTAAGCTTCCTACACATGCACTACACTAAGCTTCCTACACATGCACTACACTAAGCTTCCTACACATGCACTACACTAAGCTTCCTACACATGCACTACACTAAGCTTCCTACACATGCACTACACTAAGCTTCCACATCACACATGCTCCACATGCACACCTAAGCTTCCTACACATGCACTACACTAAGCTTCCTACACATGCACTACACTAAGCTTCCTACCATACTACACTAAGCTCTCACATGCACTACACTAAGCTTCCTACATACTACACTAAGCTTCACACATGCACTACACTAAGTTTCACATGCACTACACTAAGCTCCTACACATGCACTCATATTTTATAAACACTGCCTCCATTGTTCTCTTTCGTGGGCGTTCACTCATCATTAATATTTTATTTATGTGTACAATGACTGCGAGTGAGTGTGTTAGTTTCACTATTATTGTAGTGTATAATGTAGAAAAACATTATAGTATCATGCGGCTGCATACGATTACCCTTATGAATAATAATTGAAAGTTAATTCTCTTTTGTTTAGTATTTTCCCCGGATGAGTATTAAGTTAGGGTTTTTTTAGTGTATTAGGATGTAACCAGTGACACTGCTGCGTCAGTGTTAGTGACACTGCTGGCTCAGTGTTGGTGACACTGCTGCCTCAATGTTGGTGACACTGCTGCCTCAGTGTTAGTGACACTGCTGCCTCAGTGTTGGTGACACTGCTGCCTCAATGTTAGTGACACTGCTGCATCAGTGTTAGTGACACTGCTGCCTCAGTGTTAGTGACACTGCTGCCTCGGTGTTTGTGACACTGCTGCCTCAGTGTTAGTGACACTGCTGCCTCAGTGTTAGTGACACTGCTGCCTCAGTGTTAGTGACACTGCTGCCTCAGTGTTAGTGACACTGCTGCCTCAGTGTTGGTGGCACTGCTGCCTCAGTGTTGGTGACACTGCTGCCTCAGTGTTAGTGACACTGCTGCCTCAGTGTTAGTGACACTGCTGCCTCAGTGTTAGTGACACTGCGGCCTCAGTGTTAGTGACACTGCTGCCTCAGTGTTAGTGACACTGCTGCCTCAGTGTTAGTGACACTGCTGCCTCAGTGTTAGTGATACTGCTACCTCAGTGTTAGTGACACTGCTGCCTCAGTGTTAGTGACACTGCTCCCTCAGTATTAGTGACACTGCTGCATCAGTGTTAGTGACACTGCTGCATCAGTGTTAGTGACACTGCTGCCTCAGTGTTAGTGACACTGCTCCCTCAGTATTAGTGACACTGCTGCATCAGTGTTAGTGACACTGCTGCATCAGTGTTAGTGACACTGCTGCCTCAGTGACACAGTGTCACTCATGGTGAAACCTTTCTTTAATGTAATATCTTTATTTACTACAAGTACATGTACAAGGTATACATCCTAGCTGACATCAGTGACATACTACTATATAGAAAACCCCTTGTTATGCTGAGCATTTCGGGCAAATTAGGTCCTTGTCCCAGGATGCGGCCCACACCAGTTCACTAACACCCAGATACCTCTTTTACTGATGGGTGAACAGGGACAACAGATGTCTTGAGGAAGCACGTCCTAATGTTTCCACCCGTACCGGGAATCGAACCACGGACCTCAGTGTGTGACAATACTACCATCACTGCAGCAAGTCACACAAGAAACCACTCTGAGTGGGACTCTCGAAACAGCGTCCTTAAAGTTTGTTCTCTAGATAAGGATTTCTTTGTTCATGCTTAAATCGGGTTTTTATTTAGGACGAACAAATAAATATCAACGGTCTAAAATAAGCCGTTAAATAAGTTCTGCTGTGGTCGTAGTAGGCTACAGGATGACCTGCATAGGTTGATGGTGTGGTCGTAGTAGGCTACAGTATGACCTGCATAGGTTGATGGTGTGGTCGTAGTAGGCTACAGGATGACCTGCATAGGTTGATGGTGTGGTCGTAGTAGGCTACAGTATGACCTGCATAGGTTGATGGTGTGGTCGTAGTAGGCTACAGTATGACCTGCATAGGTTGATAGTGTGGTCGTAGTAGGCTACAGGATGACCTGCATAGGTTGATGGTGTGGTCGTAGTAGGCTACAGGATGACCTGCATAGGTTGATAGTGTGGTCGTAGTAGGCTACAGGATGACCTGCATAGGTTGATAGTGTGGTCGTAGTAGGCTACAGGATGACCTGCATAGGTTGATGGTGTGGTCGTAGTAGGCTACAGTATGACCTGCATAGGTTGATAGTGTGGTCGTAGTAGGCTACAGGATGACCTGCATAGGTTGATGGTGTGGTCGTAGTAGGCTACAGGATGACCTGCATAGGTTGATAGTGTGGTCGTAGTAGGCTACAGGATGACCTGCATAGGTTGATAGTGTGTGGTCGTAGTGAGGCTCGTATGACCTGCATAGGTTGATGATGTGGTCGTAGTAGGCTACAGGATGACCTGCATAGGTTGATGGTGTGGTCGTAGTAGGCCAGGATGACCTGCATAGGTTGATAGTGTGGTCGTAGTAGGCTACAGGATGACCTGGAGAGGTTGATGGTGTGGTCGTAGAGGCCAGGATGACCTGGAGAGGTTGATGGTGTGGTCTGTGGCTACAGGATGACCTGGAGAGGTTGATGGTGTGGTCGTAGTAGGCTACGGATGACCTGCATAGGTTGATGGTGTGGTCGATGTAGGCTACAGGATGACCTGCATAGGTTGATGGTGTGGTCGTAGTAGGCTACAGGATGACCTGGAAGGTTGATGGTGTGGTCAGTAGGCTACAGGATGACCTGCATAGGTTGATGGTGTGGTCGTAGTAGGCTACAGGATGACCTGCATAGGTTGATGGTGTGGTCGTAGTAGGCTACAGGATGACCTGCATAGGTTGATGGTGTGGTCGTAGTAGGCTACGGATGACCTGCATAGGTTGATGGTGTGGTCTAGTAGGCTCAGGATGACCTGCATAGGTTGATGGTGTGGTCGTGTGGCTACAGGATGACCTGCATAGGTTGTATGTGGTCGTAGTAGGCTACAGGATGACCTGCATAGGTTGATAGTGGTCTGTAGGCTAAGGATGACCTGCATAGGTTGTAGTGTGGTCGTAGTAGGCTACAGGATGACCTGCATGTTGATAGTGTGGTCTAGTGGCTACAGATGACCTGCATATTGATAGTGTGGTCGTAGTAGGCTACAGGATGACCTGCATAGGTTGATGTGGTCGTAGTGGCTACAGGATGACCTGCATAGGTTGATATGTGGTCGTAGTGGCTCAGGATGACCTGCATAGGTTGATAGTGTGGTCATAGCTCAGGATACCCATAGGTTGATATTGGTCGTATATCAGGATGACCTACATAGGTTGATAGTGGTCGTAGTAGGCTCAGTATGACCTACATAGGTTGATATGTGGTCGTAATAGGCTATATGACCTACATAGGTTGATAGTGTGGTCGTAGTAGGCTCAGGATACCTCATAGGTTGATAGTGTGGTCTGTGGCTAGTTGACTCATGGTTGATATTGGTCGTAGTAGGCTCAGTATGACCTACATGGTTGATAGTGTGGTCGTAGTGGCTACGGATGACCTACATGGTTGATAGTGTGGTCGTATAGGCTAGGATGACCTACATGGTTGATAGTGTGGTCGTGGCAAGTATGACCTACATAGGTTGATAGTGGTGTGTAGGCTACAGTATGCCTCGGTTGATAGTGTCAGTGCTAGGACTACAGTGTAGTGTGTCGTGTAGGCTGATGACCTACAGTTGTAGTGTGGTCGTAGTAGGCTAGTATGACACATGTTGATAGTGTGGTCGTGTAGGCTCAGTATGACCTACATGGTTGATAGTGTGTCGTAGGCTCAGATGACCACATAGTTGATAGTGGTGTAGTAGGAGGATGACCTGCATAGTTGATGGTGGTAGTGTAGGCTACAGGATGACCTGCATAGTTGATAGTGTGGTAGTATAGGCTACAGGATGACCATTATGTGTCGTATAGCTACAGGATGACCTGCATAGTTGATAGTGTGTAGTAGTAGGCTAGGATGACCTCATAGGTGTAGTGTGGTAGTAGTAGCTACAGGATGACCTGCATAGTTGATAGTTGGTATAGTAGGTACAGATGACCATAGGTTGATATGTGGTCGTAGTAGGCTACAGGAGCCTGCATAGGTTGATAGTGTGGTAGTAGTAGGCTACAGATGACCTGCATAGTTGATATGGTCGTGTAGCTTGATGCATAGTTGTGTGGTATAGCTCAGGATGACCTGCATAGGTTGATGGTGTGTCGTGTAGTCAACCCATAGTTGTGGTGTGGTCGTAGCAATGACCTGGTTGATGTGTGTCTGTAGCTACAAGACCTGCATAGGTTGATTATGTCGTAGTGCTAGATGACCTGCATAGGTTGATAGTGTGGTCGTAGTAGGCTACAGGATGACCTGCATAGGTTGATGGTGTGGTCGTAGTAGGCTACAGGATGACCTGCATAGGTTGATGGTGTGGTCGTAGTAGGCTACAGGATGACCTGCATAGGTTGATGGTGTGGTCGTAGTAGTCTACAGGATGACCTGCATAGGTTGATGGTGTGGTCGTAGTAGGCTACAGGATGACCTGCATAGGTTGATGGTGTGGTCGTAGTAGTCTGGACGACCTATAGGTTGATAGTGTGGTCGTAGTAGGCTACAGTATGACCTGCATAGGTTGATGGTGTGGTCGTAGTAGGCTACAGGATGACCTTGGATAGGTTGATGGTCGTGGTCGCAGAGGCTGGTGTGATGACCTGCATAGGTTGATGGGTGGTCGTAGTAGGCCGCTAGGATGACCTCGCATAGGCTGATAGTGTGGTCGTAGTAGGCTACAGATGACCTGGCATAGGTTGATGGTGTGGTCGAGTAGGCCCGGATGACCTGGAAGGTTGATGGTGGTCGAGTAGGCCCGCAGGATGACCCGAAGGTTGATGGTGTGGTCGTAGTAGGCCACAGGATGACCTGGAAGGTTGATGGTGTGGTCGTAGTAGGCACAGGATGACCTGAAGGTTGATGGTTGGTCGTAGTAGGCTCAGGATGACCTGGGGAGGTTGATGGTGTGGTCTAGTAAACAGGTAAGATTTATTTTTGGATTTCAAAGCCTTTGGGATATGTGGTCGAGACGGGCAGATGCAGTTCAATACACACAAATTAAGGTTCTGATCGTTGGGAAAAAAAAAACTGACACTTATAAGCTAAATAATTTAGATATTAGCAAGTAAAAAGGGAAAATTTGGGTTTCCCGCTAGCAGAAATATAGGCCAAGGGGGATATGATTTGGTTTTAAAATATGAGGGTTGGGAGATATGGGTTGGGGTTAAGGGGGAATGATTGGTGTTAAGGGGGATATTATTGGTGTTAAGGGAGATA